>CAUYRT010074761.1:0-41093 GCA_963574885.1 Lepilemur ruficaudatus
CTTTTATTTGCACTGTACTCATTTCATCATCTCCAAAAGCCTTCTGAATCATCAGAATAGTTTCCACAGAAGAATGTTCAAGCTTAACACAAAATTTGATGCAGATTTGTTGCTGTACTTGCTCAATCATTTTGAATGCGATGGTCACACAGTACACATGCTCACTCACTGGTGTCTAGCACCTTACTGCCTAGCACAGTGACGGAGTCATTGTTCACGCATGCACATTTCCAGTCCACTCTCCTTGGCTGCCAGGTTACATCGATGTCAGGCAAACTGTTTTCATTATATTAACAATGGCTGGATACTTTCCGGACGGCCCTCGTATATACCACAATCTGTTAGACAACGTACCTCTAGGGAAGAGCCTTTGCTTTCTCATCTGTCCATGTGTAGCACCTAGGCCTGTGTCTGGCACAGAGTAAACATCTAATAAGTTAATTGTTCAGTGAATTAGCCACTTTATTATTATGCACTGACCTTTTTGGTTGGGCCTGATTAATTGGATCTAGATAATCTATTTTTTTTATTATTCCTTCAACTTTGATGAAAAAAGAGACCAAAACAAAATGATTCATTTCAGGATCTTGATAAAAAACTAAAATATCCAGAATATAATCTGAGGTCATTGCTTATTCAGTTGAACCCGTTCTTTCTCTATGCTTCTCCATCTGCATTTAAATTAGAGCTCTAAGCTCAGAACTCTTACTTTAGATTATTCTGAAGCAATTCAAAATTCTTAAAACTAATTTTAACTCAGCTTATTTCATAAGGCAGGAAATAGGAAACACATTTTTAAAGACTGCTAACAACCAGAGTTAAAGCAAAAAAATTGTTTCCCTATCAGTTAACTATTAATAGAACAACACCATCTTGATTTTCTGAACATTTAGAGTCATCAAAATTTTCTAGCATGTTGCAAATCTGCATATCTCAGGTTCAATAAAACTGATGCCATGAGTTAAGGAAGTTGAAGTAGCAAGTTAACAATTCTAGGATTAGTCAGCTGAGTAGCTCTTGTTACTAAAAGTGAGGTCCAAGGACCAGCAGTCTGGCCATCTCCTGAGAACTTGTTAGAAATGCTGCATCTGGCCGGGCACAGTGGCTCATGCCTGTAATCCCAACACTTTGGGAGGCCAAGGTGGGAGGATTGCTTGAGCCCAGGAGTTTGAGACCAGCCTGGGCAACATAGTGAGACTCCGTCCCTACGCAAAATGAAAAATTAGCCAGGTGTGGTGGCACATACCTGTAGTCCCAGCTACTCAACAGGCTGAGGTGGGAGGATTGCTTTAGCCTGGGGTTCAAGGCTGCAGTGGGCTGTTAACACTCCATTGTACTCCAGCCTGGGCAACAGAGCAAGACCCTATCTCTTAAAGAAAGAAAAGAAACACAGACTCTCAGGACTCCCCAGACCTACAGAATCAAAATCTACATTATAACAAGATCCCTTGATGAGTCTGCGCACAATAATGTTTGAGAACCACTGCTGGAGGTGTTTTTCAAACCTTTTAAATTATGACCTTAATAGGAACTATGTACATTTCCTATTCATCAAGTAAGAATGTGTGTGTGTGTGTGTATTTGAAACAAAATGGCTTATAAGTGATACATTCTGTTATTTTGTGTTTTCTTCTAATTTTGCTTTTTAAAAATTAAATACTAGTCCTGACCCACTGGACTGATTTCACAATCTTCTGTAATGGGTCAACAGACCCATATTTGAAAAATTACTACTCTAGTAAAGGGAAAATCACTTGATGAAATCTGCAGATGCAAGGGAGGTAGTCTGGGAATGGAGACCACTTAGAAGACTGTTTAGGCAGTTTAGGTTAAAACTAACTCAGACTTGAGAATCTCTTGAAGAGCTTGTTAAATTTTTAGGCTTGTTGAAGCCTAAAAATTTACCTTTTTAACAAGTTCCCAGATGATACTAATGCTGCCGGTCACGGGACCACACTCTGAGAACCGCTGGTCTATATTAGTAATGATGGTGATAGAAAGAGTGGATTCCATAGATATTTAGAGGTAACACCTGCGGAAATCAGTAGTTAGTCACTAGGCAACTGGAATATGTGCAGCTGCTTAGAGGAGGTCAGTATTGGAGAGCAAATTCAACTTTGGAGTAGCCACTATCAAGGGAGAAAGTCCTCATCATGATGTGTTTTATGGGGCTGTTTACCTTGGGCAAAGGATGAGAAGTGGTTCTTTAAAAAGGAATTCACTTTGTGTTTCCAAAAGGTCTCTTATTTGGGGTTTTGTTTTTTGAATAGTAGTTAGAATAATTTGTATTAGAATACCTTTAGGCTTAACTGGGAGAGTTGAAAGGCATAATTGGTGTAACTGGCCTATACCCTTTATAGCACCTTCTTTTGCCTATGTCACCAATATCTTTCTTCCTTGTTAGCAGAAAGACTCAAATGAGGGGTAAGATTACACACCGAATCATTGGCAGGTAAAGCTGCTATTATAGTCCAGGCCTTGCAGCTTTGTATAATACTGAGATAATGTCAGTCAGGCTTTTGTGTAGTTACGGCTTTTGCATGGTGCACTCTGTAGTCATGCTTCAGGGAAACATGTGACATTTATTATGCTTAAATGTACAAAGTGCTCTTCAGCTATTATAGGGGTTATAATGTTGAGCTGAGATATCACCTCTTCAAGTTACTTAGAGTAGAATATAAAGTTATATAAGGCAGTTCAGTTTGAACTTTGAGATATATAGTATGGAGATTCAAAGAAATAAATCACATCTAGTGAAGATGTCTAGAACGGCCTTGTCAATGAAATGACACTTAACTAAATTGCTTTTTAAATTTTAATGCTACTTCAGTGTATACAAATGAATACAAATATTAATATATAAACACCGTATGTTTTTATACAACTCTAAGATTTTTAAAAATATAACAAACAAAACTGCCAATAATTTACAGCATAAATGTGATAGATAGTGATATGTGGTTGAAATAAAATCCTTGCTTACAATGTAAATTTGTATAGGTTAGTGTTTTAAAGTGAAGGCTTTGGGGCCAAGCTGCTTAAGTTTGAATTCTGGCTTTGCTACTTTCCATTGTGTGTGCCTCTGGACAAGTTGCACAACCTTTCTATACTTCAGTTTTATCACTTATAAAATGGGGTTCCTAACTTAGAGGACCTGGAAAATCATATTAGCTATAGGGAAGCAAGCTAATAATGCTCATGGAAGACATACAAATACAGTAACAGAATCCCAAGTGTCAAAATGAGACAGGCATATTATTTTATTTTATTTATTTTTACCTAGGTTCTTTTCAAATGACCTGTGGAATGTCACTTCTAGGAAGACATAGCTTTGAAAATGAAAAAAGTTCTGAGTAACTTTGCCCATGCTCCTCACCTTTGGAGTTTGCTCTGAAAGAGTTTGTTTTTTAAAAATTTGGACTCATGAAAATAAAAATTGTTGAATTATGCCGTTCTTACTATTCTTTCTTGCTGTTTTGACAGGTAAATGGCCAAGACCTAAAGAACCTGCTGCACCAGGATGCTGTAGACCTCTTTCGTAATGCAGGCTATGCTGTGTCCCTGAGAGTGCAACACAGGGTAGGTGTCACTTTATAGCCAGAGACCTGGCTTCAGGCTTTTACTCCATTCTTGTGAATAACCTGGGGGTGTAATCTTCAGTGTTGTTTTTTTTGTTGTTGTTGTTTTATTGTCACTCATTTGAAGAGCTTGTTTGACACAGGAAGGGGTCCTCTGGTACTTCTGCTTATCATTAAGGAAATTCATAACAGTATGCCTACAACCCAGGTCCTAGCTTCAAAGTAATATGCCTTAAAGATAAAGCTTGACAACCAAATTAAAATAGATGATGAAAAAAACATAGTTTTACTTTTTGTAGGGAAGAAACCATGTCTACCCTTGAGATCCTATTTATAAAACTAATTTATAGGCCAGCCTGTGGCTCACACCTGTAATCCCAGCACTTTGGGAAGCTAAGGAAGGAGGATCACCTTGGAGTGATCAGGAGTTCCAGACCTGTTCAGTGATCAGGCCAGGAGTTCCAGACCAGCCTGGGCAACATAGGCAGACCCTATCTCTACAAAAATTTAAAAACTAGCCAGGTGTAGTGGCATGCACCTGTAGTCCTAGCTACTCAGGAGGCTGAGATGGGAGGATCACTTGAGCCCAAGAGTTCAGGGTTACAGTGAGCAGTGATTGGGCCACTGCCTGGGTGATGGAGCAAGACCGTGTCTCTAAAAAAAATAATAATTTATAAAACGAAACTCCAACTACAAAGATAGTGAGTTTTCTGGTACCTACTGTATGCTTTTTCCTATCACTGCCATGAACCCTTCACTTATCAAGTGGGTGACCCTCTTGACCAAAGCTCTAGTGTTCAAAGGAGAGCTCCTGGAAAAAACAAATGGAATTCAGCATTTAGTCAAGGCAGCACTTATCCCTGTCTCTACTTCTTATTTTCTTGTGTTTTATAATTTGGATGATGTGAAAGGAAACGTGGGTAGATATAATTCCTCCTAAAGCACTGAGGATTTCGGAGTGTATTCACAAGACAGGTTCAATATGCCTTTAAGTTGCTCCTTCTTAAATTGGTGCACTGTTTTTCTTACTCACCAACTGAGCAAGGCTTCACACGCTGAAGTAGATAGAGAGGACTCCTAAAAAAGTAGAGAAGGCAAAACATGAAAGATATGTGAGAAAACAACCAGGGTTGCAAGCAGAATCTGGGTGTAATGGATTAGGAAAAAAATCAGTAAGAGACAGTATTGGTCATCAGCTGCTTCTGTCTTGGCTCTTCTGTTTCCAAAGCATGAGAGAACTATGCATTAGATAAAGACAAGTAAGCACACACTTTAGATATGATTACAGTTCTTTTTGAAGGTATGTGGGAAGTGATTTCCAATGTTCACTTGTTAGTAAACATCCATAAATCATTCCTAATAAAACAGACCCTTCTGCTCAGGGCATTGGCCTCACCCTAAAAACCATGTCTTCCTGTTGAGCATGCCCTCTCAGGATATCTCTTCAGCAAATGAAAGATGTAGAGGGTAAAATAAAGTGTATAATGGTAGTTTGTGCAGTCTTCCCTTTCAGATTGAAGGGTCAGAGTTTTGTGGATTGTTATGAGGAGGTTAAATCTAACTAGAACAAGGTGGCACCATAATTATTACAAGTTAGCCATTAAAAGTTAGTATTAAGAATAGCCACCCTGAAAGAAATGACTGAAATGAAGGCCATCCAGCCTCAAAAGGAAGCACTTAGGCAATAGAAAGTTATAACCACTAGGATATAATTTCTTTTTACTTATTTACCTCAGGGTTTTTTTTTTTTTTACCTCTGTTCCATATAGGTTTCACCTTTATCTCTGTCTATATTACAAACTAAGAAATGAAGGACAAGACCCCATTTTAAGAGAGAGTAGGCACCTTCTGGGAATTGGAAAGCATTTTCAAGTGATGGCATTACACCTATGTTGATATTGCCCAGATCTGCTCTTATTGCATTTTGATGGCTGATAATCTTTCTAAGTACACATTTTCAGAAAGATTCCCCCCTCCCCCACCCCAGTAATAGGTTTCATCTCAGATCTTCATTTTCCTGATACACAAATAGCAAGGTGGAGGCAGTACAGAAAGAAGTTATCTGAACTGACTTCAGGGGTTCCTTTAGCTCAGTAGCAGTTCAAGGTTAAACACCTCCCCATTCAGACTTATTTTCTTTCCAAAGATTCTGTGACACAGATGCATCAGCTCAGGAGAAAGAGAGGAATCCTTCTGCTAGGTAATGCCTGGGGATTACAGCATTGGGTGGTCTCCAGACTGTAGACCCAGGTGATATGTCAACCTGGATGTGTCAGTTGTGGTAAACACACAATAGTCACTAGAGTTAACATTTTCTTTCCCTTCCAGTTACAGGTGCAGAATGGACCTATAGGACATCGAGGTGAAGGGGACCCGAGTGGTATTCCCATATTTATGGTGCTGGTGCCAGTGTTTGCCCTCACCATGGTAGCAGCCTGGGCCTTCATGAGATACCGGCAATAACTCTGAAGAACTTGCTTTCTTTCAGTGTTCCCAATGAAGACACATTTCTCCTCCCCTCCTCCCCTGTCATGCTCCCATATCTTTTCCTCTCTGCATAGACAACACATGATTTAAAATGACTGCTACCAACCCTGAACTTTATTATTCAAAATCTTCAAATCTCCATATTTTAATGGAAAAGTAAAGGTATTGTTTGAAGGAAAGCTGAAGAAAAAACTTGCTTAGAACAAATGAGGAGTTACGTATTTTACTAGGACTTTCAATAGAAATTCAGCTACTACCCAAAGAGGGAAAGGTCCAGTCTTCCTGTTACCATGGGTGATACCTTTTTTCTTAGCTGATATGCCTTAAAGGCCAGCTGTGTGATATTAGAGGAAGAGAGGATGTTTCTTTTTAATGATCTTTCTTAGAAAGTTTTTGTGGCCTTTATTTAATTTCTAACTACATACCTGGTGCCTATATCAGAGAAAGGAGAATGAGAAGAGCATTTTTACATTTTTAAAAAACAAGTCCGTATATACACATACACACGCATGATGATAGTATGGTAGTGATGCCTATGGAGAAGTGAAGAGGTAAGAAAGCTACTCTGTAAAGATATTTGTGGAGTATGTATAGTAGGAATGAGGGAGTGAGCCTTAAAAGAGAATGTTCAGTCTGGGTCACTTAAAAAATAGTAACTGAAGCGACTCATTAAAAATCTTCGAAAAACAATATTTCATCTCATAATAGCAATGGTGAGGCAAGTTGCCATAGTCCAGCTCTGCTCATGTCAATCTATTCAAAAACCTTTGAGGGGTAAAGGTAAATCTTACCAGTATCAGGGCTATGCTAGTGACTTTTTTGGTACCTCACAGTCCTGTTAAAGAATCAGCTGGAACAATTGTGGTCAGGGCTATGGTGATGGGGCCAAACTAACCCAGTAAGAAAATTCCAAAAGAACAAAAGATAGTACCTCCAAGGCAGCACCTGAACCCTCTCAGGCTATCAACCAGTCTTTTTGGTTTCTAGTAACAGGCAAAGCTGAGAGAAGGCACTGCCTCCCTGGTAGGATGGGCATGAACTCAGCTCTGCTTCTGATTTAGTTAAAATGAGAGGGCCTGGATTGGTAGTTTTTTTCAAGGTGCTAGACACTGGTTATAGCTTTTAATTAATAAGTTGTTTTGCATGAAAAGGGAGGAAAATGTTTTGTTTGCTTTAGGGGAGAGGGAAATTTGGTGGGTGCTTCATGGGGCCTGGAAGGAGGATATGGATGAATGGATACTAGGGAATACCAGGGACATTGGTGAGGCGGGAACCATCTTGTTCATGTTCATTCATTTAAAGTTGGTTTTAAGCACTAAGGATAGCCGAACCAAGAGAATTTTGTAGCTTTGAGAAAGTCATTTCCGTTCTCTAAATATACTGGCCATACTTAGGCCTTACATAATTTTGACAGCAGGATTATGAGGACTTTCCCTCAGGCAATGAATTGTATTCAGTTTTTAGCATGGTTGCTCTAGTAACTAAACAAATGTTGATTGGACATCAGCTTTGTCAAAACATTTTACAAACAAGTAAAATGCATATCATCCATCCCAAAGGGCTTTTCAGTTCCAATCAGAAGAGAATGCTCAAAATGGAATTAGCCACACAAGCAGGGCAATGTAAGTTGGTGTCAAGTTTATATTGTAGAAAGCAAAAGAGAAAAGTTCCTGAGAATTGGGGCATTTGAGAAAGTTCCATGGAGGAAGGAGACAAGTTAAGGACCCTTGAGAAGCTCATAGTCTAATTCAGAGAATTCATAAACAGGTGAAAAGTTAAAAGTATTATTAGATTAATAATCGAAAAAAATAATAAAAGAAGTGGTACCATGCAGAACACAATGCAGCAACAAAGAAGCTATTCAGCCAACCATCATATTTTTTTTAGATATTCAGAAAAAGAAAGCTGTCGCATAATGGCATCAGACTAGATCGGAAAGAGAAGGCTTTTAAAAATAAAAGGTCCAGTAAGATCAGGTTGCCTCTTGGTCAACTGTTGGTATTGGGAGAAACTTGTTTTAACAATCTTGGCATAATTACGCCTTTTAACCTGAACTGTTCAGTACCTTTGAGACTCAGACAGCTGGACTCATGGTAGGTTCTACGGAGAAACACTGACGGTATTCCAGTTCTCAGTTCAACCAGCCGCACTATGGAGGCACAGCCTCTGGTGCCCGCTCTGTGGCTGAAGGTGCAGCCGCTTCCGTGGTGTGCGTGCTTACCTCCCAGGATTCTTCTCAGGATTTGGACATTAACTCCTGAGAGGACGTTAAGACACGCAAACTGAAACAAATGGCAAGCAGGAAAGAAAAGCTCTTTAGGTTTTTGTTTGTTGGTATATGTAAATAAAAAAAACACCTATCCTATCCCGTTGTTGGTAGAAGTTTTGCTTTGGTTGATAATAGGGGCTCTGATGCACTTTAACAATTTAGATTGTCTCAGAAATCAAGTAGCATTTAAAGATCAATATATTAAAGTTGTAGGCAGGTATGCTAATTGCAATCTTCTGATTTTTATGGAAAACTAAAATTATCATAGATGAGGTATCAGAATCCATTATAGGTTGTCAAAAAAATTTATGTTCTTTATAGATTGAATCTAATATTCCTGCCACTTTATAGATTGTAGTAATGTTTCTACTACCTAAATATTATGTTCAAAGTTTTGAAAATTGAACAAAGGTATTTTTAAAACTCTATACTTTAAAACATTTCTCTATATTTTTATTCTGTATTGTATATAATTCCAATAAGATATTGTTTGCTTTGATTGTCTCTATTTTCTTTTCCTGCAAAGTTTTAACTTCTGTTATTGATTTAACTTAATTGTGCCATCTAGCCATGTATATGGAAAAAAGTTAATATTTGTTATGTGTTCTATGTCAGGGACTGTACCAAACCCGAATTGGTACACTATTTGCTCATGCCTCACAACTCTTGAGATTTAAGTATTGTTAGAAAGAGACTAAAGACGAGAGAATAAATTACTTCCTATGATTACACAGGTGGTAATAATAGAATTAGGACTTAAACTCAGGACTTCTGGTGCCAGCATCAATGATACTTCTTCACTGGTAGTGGTTCTCAAAGCAAGATCTCTGGACAAAAGCATCAGCATTACTGGGATCTTGTTAGAAAAGCAAGTTCTTGAGCTTCATCCCAGACCTGCTGAATCAGAAACTCTTGAGCATGACACCCAGAATCTGTGTTTTAATAATCCCTCCAAGTGACTGTCATTCATGGTAAAGTTTAAAATTCACTGCTCCGTACCAATAATTAATTGTCCCCCTTTCTCAGGTTAGAATCACCCAAAGAGCTTGGAAAAGTCCGTATGCCCAGGCTGCACCCTAGACCAATTAAGCAGGAATCTCTGGGGGTGGGACTGAGGCAGCAGTAAAATAAAGTTCATTGGGTGTTTCCAGTGTGCAGTCTTAGTTGAAAATCTTCTATGGCATTTAAACCTAGACACTATTTAAATTATTAAGTTATATACAGACATTGTTCCAGCCAAAATGAAAAACTTCACTTGGGCCTTTTCAGAGCCCAGCTCTCTGAGCTTCTGTCCCAAGTAAGAAGTGGAACATTCTTTCACTCCTGATTTGCTAAGTACTGATGAACCTACAGCAAGATGTATGATTAGTGAATGATTATTGATGTATGATTATTTCAGTTTGTGTGTCTGTAAAATTAGAATCAAATCATAGAACATTGACCCTAATAAGGGTCCAGAAAGATTCTAGAATGAATTTGTCTTAGAGACGGGAAAATCAAGGCTTAGAGAGGTGAGTTAACTTAACTATGATCAGACTTAGTCTGTTGCAGAGGTGAACTTTCTGTCTCATATTTAGATCTTGAATGTATTTACTACATAAACACACAAAACTATCCTTTTTATCTCAGTCCATTTCTATCTTCTCTCTTTGGGCCTGAATAAAGACCAGAAAACTGATAGACAGCTAAAACGTATTGTAAGCATCATTACTGGAAGATTCCACAGAACAATCTGAGACAGATCTATCTAATCTAAACAGATGAGTTCTGAGACTAATTTTAATAGTTTTAAACTAGAGACATGTTTTTTGACAGTAAATAAGCAATTCTTAAAATATATTTAAAGAAGTGAAGCAACATAAGGAGCTATAAGGCCGTCAAGTATATGGGAAAGTACAGTTCATGTAGTTTTTTTCATGTAGAGCCAATAAAGATTTTATTCTAGTCAATTTTAGTGGAAATTTATCTTTGGACAGAGGGTTTTTTCTCTTCATTTAACACATAGCTAAAGAGTTCTTACTGTGTGCTAGGTGCTGAAGATACAAGGATAAATAAGATACAGTCACTATAAACTGAAATAGCTCAGCATATTAGAGTGGGGGGATATTTGTGGGTGCTCTTACCTAGAAAATTGAGTTATGAAGCTCTCTACCTCTTACCTATAATAGGTTTAGGTTGGTTGCTATCCTGAGTTAAGCCCTTTTTGCTGTTTCTATTTTAACTGTAAATCTTTACATCCAAAAGGGCAATTATGATCAAAAGGAAGTCAGTATTTCAAAGAATTCTGCTCTGATCAGAACCAGATTCTTAACTGCCATAGGCTCTCATGTGATGTTGATATTTATGTATAGAATGCAAAGCACTTGATCTGCTTACCTGAAGCACTTAATGATACTGTATAAAAACCTATATTATAAGAAAGCATTGCTGCTTCTAAGGAATCAAGTTACAGCAAACACTAGATCTTGTTTCTAAAAGTTTTCCACAATGTTCATGTTCTTTTTCTTTTTGCAGGGGGAAAAGGGAAGGTTAGAGGGCTGAAGTATGTTCTCTAATGCAAGTCATTTACAAAACAACTTTGTATTTGCTTTAATCGTTAAATTTATTGACTAATCACAGGAAAATGGGATGATCCTTCTTCCTAATGTATAGATTTTCAAGTGGAGACACAAAATTGAATCCCATTTTAATCTTGTATCTACAGTGCTGATTGAATATGAAATTTCTACTGGATACATGTGCAATTTTACCTCCAGGCTATATTCTTCTAAAGTTATTTTCCTTATGAAACTTATCTTGTTTTGCTGCCTTTCTACTTTGATTCTAATAGAATCAAATCTAATAGATCCAATAGAGCCCTATGTAGAGCAACTTGGAAGACATGTGGACATAAAACACTAGGGAATATCACTACCAATTAAATATGTGAATGAGCCTCCAAAATCTATGATGATCTCTTTTAAGCTTTGCTATTTGATACCAGATAACAGCAAATAAAATAATAGTGTACCTAACTGTGCCTAGCCAGTATTGGCATTAATAAAAACTTGTTGAATTTGTCATTGAATCTTTACAATCTTTTTTTCACCATACTTTGGAAACTGTTGGCTAAATTATCTATTTTTCTGCTACCTTCTTAGAGTAACATCTCTGAAAGAACAAAGAAAAGAGGAAAGAAATCTAAATGATCAGTTTGAGGCTTGGCTTTGACATAGGAGATAAGGAACTGGATATTGCAAATGATAATGGGCTAACAATTATTGAGTTCTTGTCAATATTCCAGCTATTGTTCTAAGCCCTTGCATGTATTCACTTAAACCTCAAAACAATTGTAAAAATAACTGCTGTTGTTATTCCCATTTTACAGATGAGATAAGCAGGGCATCGAGAGGTTAAGTAAATTGCCCAGGTTGTATAGCTAGTAAGTGCTAGAACTGGGATTTAAACCCAAGCAGTCTAGCTTCAGAACCTACATAAATAACCATAACAACACTATACTGTCTTCTGCTTTCCATGGCATCAGGCACTGCATTGGGCCATCCTTTTGCATAATTAATATCAAATGCCCACAGCTGTGCAAAGCAGTATCAATATTCCCATTTTTAGACATGAGGTAACTCTGCTTAAAGAAGTTTATAACTTGCTCAAGACATAGCTAGTCCGTGCCAGACCTGGGAATTTACTCCAAGCCAATGAGGAGTCCACTGCTCTTCCACTATTCTAGAAATTAAAATTTATTATATTCAATTTGATTCAACTATACTGTCACAACCTTCCATTATGGATAATAGGAAATTGCACTAGGTTAAATGTTCTGTAACAATAGCAGTAGCAGTACCATTCTGTACTTCTATAATGTTTGAAAGCAATTGCCAACATTTATTATCTTACTTGTATCCTTTCTATCCCCCAAAGCCTTATACATAGAAGGCAGAAATGGGTTTGTGCCACAGGATAAATAAGGACTTGTCAGAACTGAATATTGACCTTTAGCCTAAGTTAGTTTGCATATAAGTGACTTCGATATGAAGAGAAAAGGCAGTTTGCACTGGTCATTGTTGCTCTGTTAAACACCTTGCGCAAAGTTCAGACCTGAAGTCAAGTTGCTAGTCAATGACTGTAGTGTGTGTAGAATGGCCTTTTTCTTCCTTGATGGGCAAAGTTGTGTCAGTTATCAATTACACAGTCAATTACCCATTGCAAAACTAAGTGGCTTAAAACAAATATATTAACGATTTTCTTTAAAGATTCTGCTGGATGACTAAAGGCTTTTTGTGCTGATATCATCTGGGATCACTCATGTAGTTGCAGTCATCTGGTGGCTAAACAGGGTTAGGTAGTCCAAAATGGTTTCTCTCACGTCTGGCAGTTAGTGCTGGCTGTTGCTAGGGTACCTTCGTTCTCCCTGTGGCCTTTCACCTTCCAGTATACTAGTTTGGGCTTCATCACAGCACTGGGGGCCTCACGGAAGCATTCCAAAAAGACAAGTCCCAGTGTGAATACACTTACAAAAGCTTTTCATTTTTCACATATGCTAATGTCTTATTGGCTAGAGCTGGTCATGGCCAAGCCCAGAGTCATTATTGAAGGGACTTCAACTCCACCCCTTGATGGGAGTAATGCAAAGACTTTGTGGACATTTAATCTACCGCAGAAAGAAACCAGACTTAAAACAGTGAAGACCAATGGTTAGCAAAGTTTTTCTTAAAGGGCCAGATAGTAAATATTTCAGGCTTTCAGGTCTTAGGTCTATAGTATGAAAGCAACCATAGACAATGTGTAAGCAAAAGAGAGTAACTATTCCAGTAAAACTTTATTTACAAAAACAGGAGGCCCTGACAGATTTATAGTTTGAATATCACTGATAAAGACTATTGTATGTTGAGATGGACATTTAGGAGTAAAAATGAGAGGAGAAAGCTCCCAAATGTTGACCCCTTTGAGTCCCAGATTGAAAAGCATTGACATATTTCCTAGGAATGGCTCTTTCAAAAAAGTCTGTTCTCCAAGAAAGAGAATCCAGGGAAAGTCCAACACAAGTTTCCCCTGGTGTAATTTTGGAAATGAGTTGAACAGTGACTTGAGCATTATCAGACCTGATTGAGCACCTATCATGCCAATCAATCTATCCACAATTCAAGGATTCACATAAAAATACTAGCTATATTGAGTACTCACTGCATAGAAGTTATTTTGTTTCAGGCTTAAAATAAGCCTAGTAGATCGAAATTATTTCCCCCATTTTAAACATGGAAAAATAGAACACTGGCGATGTGAAGTTACTGTCCCAGCTAATACTAGGTTTTTAAGAGAGTCAAGATTTTAACCAGAACTTTTTCTGTGCTCCTTCTATACCACCACATTACCTTTGCCTTTTGGATTTAATTTAAGAGGAAAATGATGTAGAAGAATAACTTATTCGCAAGAAAATTATTTGGTAATAGTTACAAAAAGGCATCTATTCAGGTACAGATAGAAGATAGGGAATGAATAAGTATTGGTAGTTTTCTCTTACCTGTTGTAAAATAATGTGTAGTAATAGAAAATTTGAGGTATCATAAGGTCAAGGGAGATGATTGCCGTTGTAAAAATAATTTGTTAATCACAGTTTCCAAGAGAAGGGGGCATGCTAACAGCTATGGAAGCAAATTTTTCCCCCTATGAAGATCTTAATACAAAAAGAAACAAAATTTCATACAGGGGTGGAGGGTACAAGGAACATATTTTAATCTAGCTCTGGTGGGGAGGGGATGCTGGAGTACAAGTTGAAGGAAATTTAACAGCATCACTGGTTAGCAGTGGTCTTCTAAGGCTTGTCTTGGCTACAACAAAGTGAGTGACAGAATGATGTTAGGGAAAGTATAAGAACCTTTTCTTTTTTGTCATTTTTTTTTCTTTCAGAAGCTTTTCTTTATCTCAGCATTATTTTAGGAAGTCAGGAAATTCATTTTAGACTTTAAATCTGGTGTTTTGGGGCATGTGCTGAGTAGAGGTAAATCCTTTTAGATAATGAGTACAAGATCAAAAAGTGTCTTTCAAAGGGAACTTCTACTGTAATGGATGTTGGGAAATAAGTAAGATATATTTTATTTCCACTGGTAAATCTTATCCAGTCTATTCCCCTGGTCTGTTTGCTAAAAAGACGAGTTTTTCTCTGGACATTTGAAAGATAGTCACTGTTTGGCTCAATTAAGATGAAATTTTCCTTCTTTGTTAACAGCTAAGGACACAGTCCTTTAATGTTAAATTTCCACTTTGTCGGTAATTGGTATGCTTAACTTTTAAATGATCGTTTAGGTTTTATCACAAAACCATCAGTTTCTTCAGTTGTTCAGTTATACTAGATTAGAACATGAAATTCTCATATAATTCTTTTTACTTTCTTATATAGCTATGTTTTTATTTTCTCATTCTTAACATATTTTTAAATTTTTTCTTTAGTCATTGATTCTTTCAAAATCAGCTTTCTCAATTCTGTTTTTAGTTATTTTCTATTTCTTTTAGTTTTTATTTTGATTAATTCCCTTTTTATGCTTTCTTTGTTGTTTTGGGGGCTTTGAGGGAGTTCTTTCCATAGTTGCATGTTTATTTTCAGTCATGTGCAATCATAGGACTTCATACGAAGTTTTCACCTTTTTGTTAATTGCCATATAACATAATTCCTATTTTGATATCCTCCTCTATCTGGGGGTTATTCAACATAGTATTGTTTGATTTTGAAGTGGGTACTTTAGGAAATATTTTCATTTTTGAGATGTCAAGTTCTACTTTCATTGGATGTACATTGTCTTTTGTTTTATAAGAAACTTTGTATGTACAACATTTGACTATTATTTTTAAACTAGTGTTAGATAACACATGTTATTCAAGCAAGTTAAAACAACACAAAACACACATATAGACAGGCCATTTTTAATGGTTTCTTTTTCAAAAAGTTTACCTTGAGATAAAAGTATACTCTACTTGCCCTTGATTCAAACATTTGTCTTTCTGTTTTTCTTTTTCTTTTTGGTCTTCATATGTTGCTCAGGCTGGTCTTGAACTCCTGGCCTCAAGCAATCCTCCCCCTTTAGCCCCCAGAGTGCTGGGATTACAGGTGTGAGCCACCATGCCCAGTCTATTTCTAACTATAAATGTTTCTGGAAAGTTTTTATTTTTTAACATAAAGTTCAATAGATAAAATCCTATTTCACCATTGACTTATATTACAAAAACACACATCCACCTACCCAAAAATGCAGCCCTAGTTAACTAAATTGACAATATTGAGACAGAAAGCTTTCAGATGGGGTTTAACCCAGTGGTGACTGGAAGGTTAGACTTACAGCTTTGCTCTACCTGTTGAAACTTACTGTAATCTAGGTAACAGTGCACTTCAAGACATTGGAATTGACTTAATTACTTTTGATTTCATGATTCTGTACAGAGAGATCTCTAGCACTTTCGTACAGAACAGTTACCTCTGACACTCTCCAGAGTGTTACAGAGCAAGTTTTTGATTGGTTTGAGCATCACTAATGGGAGATTCTTCACTATATGGCATGATATAGGAAGCTCTGGCCATTTCATTTGTTTCTCTAAAAAATTATGGATTATAGTTAAGCACTATGAAGGAAGTCATGGAAGATATAAATGTATTAGACATGGTCTCATTTATCCCATAGCTTATACTCCTTAAAAATAATAAGGCAAATATAGAAATAATTCTAAAACTAGAATTTATGATCACTATCATAAAAGACATGTGCATTATAAAGAAGAAACAGTTGATTTTCTAGCTGAATAATGTTAAGGGTTTAATTTTAACTCATTTCTAATTGCACCAGACTGGAAAAGGAGAGGCCGACTCTTAGCCACTGTAGTTCTAGCCATAGAAATTATTAATAGATCGAATGGTGAGAAGGACCAAAATTAATCTTCATGACATGTTGGCTTTGAGGTGTCAGAAAACTATTCAGGCTATTGGAAATGTACCAGAAGTTATCTACACTGTGATAAAATTTGAAGCCAAGGTGAAAGTTGAGTCTACCTAGGGAAAGAAAATAGGGCAGTGGTCTCACAGCATAGTCCCCAGACCAGCAGCATCAGCATCACCTGGAACCTTGTTTGAGAAGTAGATTTTTCAGGCGCCATCTCTGACCTACTGAAAAAGGAACTCTGGTGATAGGGTCCAGCAGTTTGTTTTAATGTTCTCCAGGGGATTCTGGTACACATCAAAGTTTGAGAGTCACTGGGTCAGGGAAAAAACAGAAGAGGGCTAAAGACTTCGGTTTAAGGTTTACAAGGCTGAAGACAACAAAAAGAAATCTCAGAGCTGGAGGGGATTCATGGCAGTGAAACTTCCATGAAAGCCACAGGAGGAGAAAATTTCAAGGAGACAGTCAATATTGTCAAATTCTACAGGAAATTTAGTTCTATTTGGGATATTTGTACTATACAAAGTGTGACCTTACGAGAGCTGCTTAACCTTTCTGAGCCTCAATTTTGTTCACTTACAAAATGAGTCTGGAATCATGCTCTGTCCCAAACTTCATAAGGTTTTTGAGTGAATCAAATTAGTATTAATAGATGTCAACAGCATTATGAAAGCATAGATTCATGAAGTGAGTAGTCTTTTCATATCATAGTCATGAATTTTGGCTATAATTCTAAAACCTAACCCCAGTGCTAAAGCTTTCAAGACGACTTGTCTTTTTTATTTTACAGCAATGCTTCCATGTACTTGCATGAGTTAAATGTTGGTAGAACAGATACTGGAGGATAATATAACTTGCCTAGATATCAAATACATACAAGTCTTCAGGAACTGGCATGATGGTGGAGATGCCTTGTTTCCTGGATATAAATTTTTGTATCCTCCCACTTGGACAGTTAAGATGGCTGAGTCAACATTTTTACTGTTTATTAATACTAGAAACACATAACAGTTGGAATTTGAGTCATATTTCTGGTAAGTAAACAGATTGTATACTGTATACAATAAATTTGTATAAATTTTGTGTTCATTTTTTGTGAGAATTGTAAAATCATGACAAATTTCACTTATTTGGTTTGACATATGGAGAAGCTGAGGTATATAGCAGTGATACTTAAGGTGAGCATTATGCATAAACAATGGAGTGTACCACCTATATAGTATGATTTGATAGGTGCTTAAATTCCTCACTGTCCCAAATTTTGTCCCCTGACAATCTTCCCGCATACTTGTAATTCCTACTCTTTACAATTACTCCTTTAGGGCCATCTCAAGGTTCACAATAAATGCTTATTTGAATGATCAAACAAATGAGAGACTGAAGACCTATAGTCACTTAAATCAAATATATTCCTTATTTGAAAAGGATAACAAATTATTGGCTGTAGCATTATTTAGAATATATGTATATGATTTAACCCATTATTAACTTGCTAGGTACAGGGCTTTGATGGAGTGGGATCCAGTAGAGTGATGTTCTACGTAGTGAAGAGTTCAAATTCAAACTTTGAAGTATTCTTCCCCTTCTGTTTTCAGCTTGCTTATATGCTATTCAGGGCAATAATGACTTTATACACTACAAATGATAAGACAGCAGGACAGTGCTCTGTGATATATATTAGTCAAAGGCTACTGGAGCTCTGAGGAGGGAATAATATACACTACCTGTGGAGTAAGGGTGACTTCAAGAACTGGTATCCCTGGAGCTGCATTTTGAAGATGTGGAAGTTCATGGAATACAGTACTCAAGGAATAGCCTTCATCCAGGATAGAATATGAAGTGAACAGTGGTAAAAAAGGCAGAACAAAGTCATATTACAAAAAGCCTTAAATCCTTGCTAAGAAAATTAGAGTGAACATGTATGTTCTGGAGAATCTCATCATTGCTTATGTTGCTTAGATAACTTTCAGCAGTGTGGAAGATAGACTTGGGAACCACTGTGGTGTTTGTTTGTTTTGGTATTTGACACTATAGTACTATAGACATGAGTGTCATTGGAGTAGCCTAAATGTAGATCTGGAGTTTCTCCACTGGAGACCACTTAGAGGGGGACTTTAATAGGTGGAAAGATGATAAGGGATTAAACCAGGATCATTTCAGTGGCAATGGAGAGGCAAGAACAGATAGAAAGATTTCAGGGACAGCATGGTAAATATTACAACTTTACATCACCTCTGGGTGAGGCATTCTCTGATTCACTCTGGCAAATGTGTGGGATGTATTTTAGACACGTTCGTTTGTATGCCCAAAAGCTCACCAGTTTCTTTAAGGTGGGAATCGTACATATCTTTTTCTCTCTCTGTTCCTAGAACAGTCCAATGACACGCAAAAAGGTGGTCTGTATGGTTGTTGAATTAGTGGAAAATAGTTATTCATATGGGCTATCTCACAGTAAAAGCATTAGCATTAAAGATTCAGTGATAACTGATAAGACACTACACTGATTACATTCAACCTAACCTTTCTAGCGATGTCTTTTAAAGCCCTTATTAAGATGGTAAATTCCCCATCCCACACATAGCCATAGTTGCTTGAGTACTAGCTTCAAAATGCCTTTTTTTTTTTCCTATGTGCCAGGGAGTGTTCTAAGACGTTAGTCTAGACTCAGAAGATGGGCCGGTATTCTGGGAGGCCAAGGTGGGAGGATCGCTTGAAGTCAGGGGTCCCAGACCAGCCTGACAAAGAAAGAGCCAGATCCCATCTCTACTAAAAATAGAAACAGTTAGCCTGGCGTGGTGGCCTAGCTTGTAGTCCTCCCTACTCCGGAGGCTAAGGCAGGAGGATCGTTTGAGCCCAGGAGTTTGAGTTTGCAATAAGCTATGATGACGCCACTGCAGTCTACCCCGGGTGACGGAGCGAGAGTATCTCTCAAAAAACAAAACAAAACCAAGCAAACAAAAACAGAAGATGGGAAAGACTACTTTCCATATCAATTAAATGGTGACCGCAAACCGCATTCAAGTCTCTAAATCCCAATTGCAAGCCCGGGTTTGGGAACCAAAATCGCTGACGCCCCATTTCTGGGCGGATGCGCGAGTATGTTACGGTGGATCGATTGCTTTTGCCTGGCGGAGACCTATTACTAAAGGACAGCTTCCGGAAGAGCCGTGGCAAGGAGATGAGTCAAGGACGTATTGGTTTTGGCTAAAGCTTGGGCCGCTGAGATTTGGGAGTCAGCGCTGGGCCTGATTGGAGATCTAAGAGGGTCGAAGGAGTTCGTCATGTTTGCACCCGAGGTGCTGCGTGCCTTGCGCAAG
Organism: Lepilemur ruficaudatus; assembly: GCA_963574885.1. NCBI lineage: Eukaryota > Metazoa > Chordata > Mammalia > Primates > Lepilemuridae > Lepilemur > Lepilemur ruficaudatus. The sequence continues at coordinate 19,568 of CAUYRT010074761.1, forward strand.
AACAAGACCCTTCGCTACGGAGTGCCCATGTTGGTGAGTAGGCTGAAGAGAAAGTGTGGTGCTGGAGTTCCGGAAGGGGTGGAACCTCTTCTCAGGCAGGCTCAAGACCTCGGGGAATGTGTAATACGTGAGGCCAAGGACTTGCACCCGGGCTTGGAAGGAGTTAGCGATAGGTCTAGAGGTTTTAGGCAGTCTTTTTTTAAGTCCCCTCCCCCGGTAGTTACCGGGATCTTCCAACTTGTGAGTGTGGCATCTTTTCCACTGTCGAACGTGGTCGTTGTTACTGTTCTTGATACACAGTTGAGTAAACTGAAGCTCAGAGAACGATATCAGAACCAGAGTTTAACCGAAGTCTGGATGAGTAAGCTTGCCTACCCTACCCCCAACTCCCGCTATGTTTTGACGATACTGTGGATCCTTGGGACTAGATGTGTTTAATGTAAATGTACAATTTCTGGTATTTCCCTGTCTCGCTTCCTAGTTTATGAATTGCTTAATTCTTCCAGGGTTATAGTAATGAAGTAAGTAAGACCTTGTGAATAAAGTGTTTAGCACAGTGCCTGCCACATTGTAGCAGTCCTCAAATGATCACTATGTCACAATTTATATTTCTAAAGCATTGTGAAAGCAACTTTGGTGTTTTTATGTTTGCATCCAGTTCTGTAGAGTTCCCTAAAGATGTCAAGAGGATGCAGGTTGGGGCTGACATAAAACCAGCCAGTGTTGAAATCCAGACGACTCTCTTTATTTGCTCTTTGATCATGAGCAAGTTTTTTTTTTTTTTTTGCTTCAGCAAGCTTTGAGGTCATAGTAAATGAAATAATTTAAGTAAAGCATTTGAACAAGAGCTGCTTTCTTTTAAATACAGAATAGTTTATTGCTTTGGTATAGATGTTTGCGCAGGTGTAGTTACCAGCTTTTTTACATTTAAGCAGACTAAAGGAAAGAAGTGACCTTAGAAACGTAATGAGTTTTTTACTTATCTTTGATGAATCTCAATTTTAGGAAACTCCTTTTTATGTATATTTAAAAGAGTTTAAAGGTAACTGTCTTTATAAGATAATGTAGTAATTTATTTGTGTAGATGACAAGGCATGTGTAAAAACTATCCTCTGCCCCAGAATGGAGTGCCATTCAGAAGCATTGTGATTGTGGTCACTGACTTCAAGTCACCAGTATGTCCCAATAGAAGCGAGTTTTATTTTTGTTTCTTATCATTCAAAATCATCAAAGCCAAAGTCTTAAAACCACTATGCATTGAAGTACCTTCTTTGTTTTAGTTCATGGATTGGAAAATACCACAATAGGCTTCTTCCCAAGTATTAAATATATTACTCTAGACTGTTCTCTATGTCTGTATTAGACCTAGAGGATTATGTTTCTGAACATGAACCCTAAACATGTAAATATAGTTGACCCTTGAACAACATGGGTTTGAGCTGTGCAGATTTTCTTTCACCTCTGCCACCCCTGAGACAGGAAGACCATTCTCTCCTCTTCCTCCTCCTCAATCTGCTCAATGTGAAGACAGCGACAAGGATGAAGACCTTTATGATGAGCCACTTTTGCTTAATGAATAGTAAATATATTTTCTTTATGATTTCCTTAATAACATTTTCTTTTCTCTAAATTATTTTATTGTAAGAATATAATATATAATACATAGAATATATAAAATATGTGTTAATTGTGTAGTCAGAAAGGCTTTCTGGCCAACAGTAGGCTGTCAGTAGTTAAGTTTTGGGGGAGTCAAAAGCTATATACAAGCTATATACAAAAACTATATACATTTGACTGTGCAGGGGATTGGTGCCCCAACCCCAGCATTGTTCAAGGGTGAACTGTAATTTCACAGAGGAAAATATTGTATTCAATACCCTAAAGCCCACCATCACTAGAAAGAACTCAGAAGATACATTGTGTTCATTATGTATCAGTCAAATATGCTGTAATTATTATACTACATTTATTTTCAAGTTGGTATTATTTCCTTTCTTGGATAAACATTATTGAGTCATAGGAATCTTTATTCAACAACACACAGAAGAGGACTTCAATTACCAGCTATATGCTAATATGCAAATAATATTCCTTCTCTTCTAAACCACTTGAAGAAGAGAATATATTTGTTGTTTCAACTTCTGCACTGTCCATTTAGTCCCAGAATTTACTTTTGTAATCTCACCAGTGACCTACTGGTTTCTACACACTGAAAAATGCACCCATTTAGAGGATTCAATTCCATTGTTTTTAATATGTCCTCAGTTATGCAACTATCATCACAATCTAAATTTAGAACATTTTCATCACCTCAAAAAGAAACATCATAAAACCATTAGCAGTCACTTCCCATTCTCTGCCACCCCTTACCCTACCCTAGGCAACCACTAATCTACTTCTGTCTGTAGATTTGCTTATCCTGGACATTTCATATTAATAGACTAACATAATATGTGGTGTTTTGTAACTGGCTTCTTCCACTTAGAGTGTTTTCAAGGTTCATTCACGTTGTAACCTGTATCGATACTTCATTCCCTTTTATGGCTATATAATATTCTGTTATTTGCATATATAAAATTTGGTTTATCCACTTTTCAATTTATGAACATTTGAGTTGTTTCCATTTTTTGGCTATTGTGAATAATGCTGGTATGAACATTTGTGTACAAGTTTTGTGTGGAGGTATGTTTTCATCTCTCTTGGGTAAGGTATATACCTAGAAGTGGAATTGTTGGGTCCTATGGTAACTCAGTTTAACTTTTTGAGCAAGTGTTAGATGTTTTCCAAAGTGGCTGTATTATTTTAGATTCCCACCAGCAATGTATATAAGGTTTTCAGTTTCTCCATGTCCTTGTCAACACGTATTATTGTCCGTCTTTTTTGTTATTACCCTTTCTAATAGGTGTGAAATGGTATCTATCTCACTGTGGTTTTGATTTGTATTTCCCTAGTGACGAACGATGGTGAGCATCTTTCAAATATTTATTGGTCATTTGTATATCTTTGTTGGAGAAATGTCTGTTCAAATCCTTTGCCAATTGTTTAATTGGACTATTTTTCAGTTGCCCTAATCTTTGTCAAGGGGTTCTACATGCTTTTTTATGTATGCCTTCAACATTCAGCCATGCAATTTACATCCACCTTAAGCCTTCACTTTTTGCTTGCTCAGAGCTTTAAGATTAGCTATAGGTGAGAGTTCAGGGCCTTTTCAGGTCTTTCTAGAGCATACATATTGTTCTGGGCATACATACAGTTCTGTTCGTGTACATGACTTTCTAAATTCTTGGGAATGTGTTTGAGCTTTTTAAAGTCCTCTATGGACACCTGATTCCTCACATTTTCTTTTTAAGCTTTTAGGTTAGCTTATTGTTAGCTGTAACTCAGGCAGTCGTAATGTTAAACAATTGCCTCTGATTTTTTTCGACAGATACCTTGTGAGAGAAGTCTGTTTGTACTACTTGAGTTCCAAATCAGGTAAACTAAAGACGGTTTTGTGAAGTCTGGAAGCAGGAACCACCAGATCAGTTAAATAGTGACAATTCTCGGGAGTGGGATTTTAAGGAGCTCCAACCCCTCTATTCTCTCCAGTAGGTGCTAGGCCTTACATCAGACTTGCAGGCTGTAGGTTTTCACAGTTATCATGGAGCTGGGGTGGAGAGGAGAGAATAGTGCCAGTTAAAAATGCCACCAAGCTCGCTGTCCTTCCTGAGAATCAGTTTTTCTTAAGTAAATGCTTCCCATGTTACTGCAGGACTTTGCGTAATTGCCAGAGTTTTGAAAAAGTTAATAGGACAATTTTTCATTGCTTTTATGGAAGAGAAGATTTTTGGAGATCCTTATTTCACCATTTCATTGAGGTCACCCATTGGTTCTTTTTTATATCTTCTATCTTGGTGAGAGTTTTAAATTTTCCATTTGATTCAAGAAATGCTGTTTGAAGCATTTTTGTGATGGTTCCTTTAAAATCTTTGTCAGATAATTCCAACCTCTGATTTATCTCCATGTTACCATCTCTTGTTAGTCTTTTTAAAGTCAAGTTTTTCTTAGTCTGTTTGTGTTGCTATAAAGGAATACCTGGGGCTGGGTAATTTATAGAGAAAAGAAGTTTATTTGGCTCACAGTTCTGCAGTCTGTACAAGAAGCATGATGTCAACATCTGCTTCTGGTGAGGGCCTCAAGCTGCTTCTACTCATGGCGGATGGTAGAAAGGGAACCTGCATGTGCAGAGGTCCTATGGTGAGAGAGGAGGCAAAAGAGGGCAGGGAAAACATTGCCAGGATCTTTTTCTTAAACAACCAGCTCTGGATGGAAGTAATAGAATGAGAACTCACTCATTACCATGAGGATGGCACCAAGCCGTTCATGAGGGATCTGCCCCCATGACCCAAACATCTTCCACTAGCCCCACCTCCAACGCTGGAGATCAAATTTCAACATGAAATTTGAAGGGTCAAATATCCAAACTACAGGAAAGTTGCTATTTTCCTGGTTCTTGGGCATTTTGAGTATTACAAACTATTATATAACTATAGGAAACTATATCCTATTTAAGTCTTCTACTTTAGCAGGAGGTCACCATGTTTCAGTTTAGCACGTAGGTAGTAGCCTACTATTTTGGGCTCTCTCTTCTGATAATTTAGGTTCCAGAGCCTTTGTAATGCTAATCTGGTCTGCTTTGTTCACATGATGCTACTGGGATTCTTGATGATCATGACTATGTGGAATGTTGTAATCAAGATATAAATATTTTTAAAGCCATAGGATTGATTGAGATTATGAAGGAAGTGAATAGAGAAGAAGACCAACAAGCATTGTGCCCCAGGTTAGGGATATACAGAAGGAAACAATAAAGGAGACTAAAAGGGAAGGACTCTGAACTAAAAGAAAAACCAGATGTAAGAGAAGAGGAGGAGAGTGTGACCAACTGTATCAAATTTTGTTCATGAAATAAGAACAGAAAGTTAACCATTAGATTTAGTAATGTGGATGTCATTGATGGTTGGAATTGATCTAAGATAGTGTTGGAGGAACAGCAAGTATAGACAACTCATTTTAGAAATTTTACTACACATAGGAACAAAGAAATAAGTTAGTAACTGGTGGGGAAGTGATGTCTAGGAAAGTTTGTTAATAAGATAGAAGAAATAATAGCATTATTTATGATCAATTGTTCAGTAGTAAGATTTCAAATGTACAGGAAAGGATAGAATTGATGAATCAGTGTCCTTCAGTAGATAAAAGAAGATAGGATCTAGTGCTCAAATGAAGATATTTAGTTAGAAGTGTGGATTCTATGGCAACAAGTGGTAGGTGGTACAGTGCAGTTCAAACACTACCTGCCCTTCTGCCCCCCCCCACCACATGCTATCTATACACAGTCCTCCGCAAAACTCCCCTTCAGATACCAGGTGCAAGCTCTGGGTTTCTCAGCTCACCCATCCTTCTAACCAACTGGTTACAAATTCAGGTGTTCAACTACCCTTTCAGGTTCAGTAATTCACGAAAATGACTCATAAAATTCAGGCGAACACTACACTTGTAATTGCACCTTTACTGTACTATGTTTACTATATTTGTAAAGAATACAAATTAGAAACAACCAAATAAAGAGACTCATAGGGTGAGGTCTAGGAGGGTCCTTTATGTGGAGCTTCTATGTCCTTTCTCCATGGAATCAGGGCATGTCACCCTCCCAGCACATGAATGTGTTCATCAGCCAGGAAGTTCAATCAAGCTTCAGTCCAGAATTTTTATTGGAGTTTCATTATATTAATATAGGCATGGGTGATTGAACCACTGGGCACATGATTGAACTCAGTCTCCAGCCCTCCTTTTCTCCCTTGAGGTTTAGAGGTTGAGTTGATATCACATAGCTCGAAGACCTATCCCTCAAGTCATATATTTGGCCTTTCCAGCATGGCCAGGCTCTATCCTGAAACTATCTAGGGGCCCACCATGAGTCACCTCTGGTCTCAATCCATTTGCATAGCTATAAAGTAATACCTAAGGCTGGGTAATTTATAGAGAAAAGAGGCTTATTTGGCTCACAGGTCTGCAGGCTGTACAAGAAGCATGGTGCCATCATCTGCTTCTGGTGAGGGCTTCAGGGTGCTTCCACGTATGGCTGAATGCGAGGGGGAGCCGGCATCACATGGCTAGAGGAAGGAAACGGGAGAGAGAGGGGAAAGAGATGCCAGGCCCTTTTTAACAATCAGTTCTCACAAAAACTGATAGAGTAAGAACTCATTTCCATGAGGATAGCACCAAGCCATTCATGAGGGATCCGTCCCCATGACCCAAACACCTCTCACTAGGTCCCACCTCCAACATTGGCGATCAGATTTCACAATGATATTTGGAGGGCACAGATATCCAAACTATATCACCTCCTTAGCATAAACTCAGGTGTTATCCCAGGAGCCCACCATGAATAGCAAAGATACCTACCATTCGGGAAATTCCACGTGAGAAGCTCCTTCTCAGGAACCCAGGACAAAGATTAGGAAAATTCTTTATTATGCAATATGTGGTACTGTGATTACAGTAGTCCAGGAAAGAGATAATGGTGGCCTGAGCTAGGGTGTTAGAAGAAGATATTGTCAAAAGTTGTCAGATTCAAGAAATATTTTGAAAATAAAGATGACAGAACTCAAGGTTGTATTGGATATGGGTGTGAATGAGGAGCTTAAGATGACTCCAAAGAAGTTGACTTGAAGAATCAAATGGAAGTAATTGACATTTACTGGGATGCAAAGACTAGTTAGAGCAGATTGGGGCAGGAAGAGTGTTGGAGTAAGGATCACGAGTTATTCTTTTATGTTAATTTGTGTATATACCTGTTGGACTTTCAAGTGGAGATGTCAAATAAGAAAGTGGGTCTTCAGTTCAGGATACTATTTCCCACTGAATACACATTTGGAGGTTGTTAGGTTATGGGGGCTGTTTAAATCCATAGAACTGGATGGCATCACCTAGGGACTCAGTGTTGGTTGAGAATGGGTAGAAGAGGTATAAAGACTGAGTCTTTCATGGTATCTCCATTATTTTCAAGATGGGAAGACGAGGAAGAATGAATAAAAGGAAACTGAGAGGAGGTGGGAAAACTAGGAGTATGTCTTTTCATTGAAACTAAAAGACAAGTTATTTTACTTATACAAAGAATTCTTACATATTGACATCACAGGTATTAGCTGTTTATATATAAGAGATATTTTTCCTGATTTGTTGTCTTTTGCTTTTATATTGTCTTTATTTCACTTATTCATCAGGTAGAAATTTTAAATTTTTATGTGGTCACATATACTGGGTTTTGAAATTCATAGCCTCAAGGTTAGTATTCTTATCTTAAAAATTATACAGTTTTGCAGACTCAGGAATTTTTATTAAAAAATTATAAATTTTTATATTTTATAATGTTTTATGCCTTTTTATATTTAATTGTTTAATTGGTAGTATGAATATATTGTTACAAAAAGGAAAGTAGGAATCAAACTTTCTTTTTTTCCAAATGGCTAGAAATTTGCATCTTTAGGAGGAGGGATTAAACCCAGTTAGATTTTTGGATGAGATGATAAAGCAGCAGTGACAATTCAGGTGATCAATTCAGGTGATTCAGGTGATCATGAGGGACAATGCTGTCTAATTGGCTTATTTTGCAAAATCATAAAATTGAAAAAAATTCTGGTTGTGGAGAAACAAAGCCAGAATTTTACTGCTGGGTTTACCCTATGTAATTATGTTGTTAAAAGAAAGAAAAACTTTAAACAAAATACATTTTCTAAAGTTTATTTGAGCAAAAAAGATTTGTGAGCCAGGCATCAGTGCCAGAAGTGGTTCAGAGAGCTTTGCTCTGCAACATGGGCAGTGAATATTTATAGCTAAACAAGAAAGTACAGAGATAGCTTGATTGGTTACATTTGGGCATCTGCCTTCTTTTGACCTAGTCTGATTAGTTGACTGATCAAGTTTTGGTTTCTTTACCTACTAAGGTTGCATAGGAATTCAGAGTATAGACAGCCTCAAGCCAAATTTAATTTAATAGTGGACAAGTTAGTTGGCTCTGCTTTTCTTTTCTCGTCTATCATATGTTTTGTTATGTTTTATTTTGTTTTCTTTTATTTGCTTAGCTGATAGGTTTGTTGTAAGGGTCAAATAATATAATGCTTGTCATGATGTTGTTTAAACCATAAGGTCAAGTTCAGGTATGGGGTGCTGATTTTGGTATTTGGTAATGATGTGCTATAATGTTTCCTAAACAGTATATACTACACCTACTCTGAAAAGATGAGTGGAAAAATAATCTATAGGATTAACCAGGAAAAATAATGTATAGGATTTTTATAATGGCTCTATTGTTATTAATATTCAGATAAGTAATCCATGGATAGGTTGAATTCTACCATTCTATTGTGTTTGTTTCCTTTCTTTGTTTCAGTTGCTGATTGTTGGAGGTTCTTTTGGTCTTCGTGAGTTTTCACAAATCCGATATGATGCTGTGAAGATTAAAGTAAGAACTATAATTGGAGTTGACATGGGTCTGTGTGTATGTATGTTCTGATTTAGGAGAATTGTATACTCAGTATACTAAGCATTCTGAGTTTGTCTTGCTTTTAAAAGTTAATATATGATCTTCGTGCTCTTTCCTTTCTTTTTTCTTTTCTTTTTTTTTTTTGTTTTGTTTTTTTGAGACAGAGTCTTGTTCCTTCACCCCAGCTGGAGTGCAGTGGCATGATCATAACTCACTGCAAGCTCAAACTCCTTGGCTCAAGCAATCCTCCTGCTTCAGCCTTCTGAGTAGCTCATCCTACAGGTGGGCGCCGTGATGCCTGGCTAAGTTTTCTATTTTTAATAGAGACAGGATCTCGCTCTTGCTCATGCTGGTCTTGAACTCCCAGTCTAAGGCAATCCACCCACTTCTGCGTCCCAGAGTGCTAGTATTACAGGCATGAGCAACCATGCCCAGCCTTTGTGCTCTTTCTTAATCTTTAAAATAACGATAATGATCCCATGATAGTGAATCATGAAATGTAAAGAATTTAGTAATCTTTCTTCTTATTTATTAGAAAATTTGTAATATTGTTAGCTTTCTCCCACAAAATATGATCTGGTCTAGTTGCTTTTAGGATTTAGAAGGGACTAAAGAACATGGGTCAACAATTTCACTTCATTTTATCTCTCCAATTATTAATATAATTAGCTGTTTTATATTAATATCAGTAATTTTATAAAGTATATTGATATGTATCTTCAGTAACTGTTACTAAAAGAAAGGAATGTGATTTTTCATTATAAATACTGACATCTATCTTTTTATAGTGTCTACTTTGTGGTAGGACTATACTCATTCATATATATATATATATATATACTTGTATATATGTATATAAGTATATGTATATATACACACGTGCTCAGATGCTCCTTGACTTACAATGGGTTACATTCCAGTAAACTCATTGCAAGTCAAAAATGCATTTAATACCCTGATAAACTGATCGTAAGGTTGAAAAATTGTAGGTCAAACTACTGCAAGTTGAGGACCATCTGTCATTATATTACAGGTGAGGAAACTGAAACTCAGAAAGCTTAAATAGCTTGCCTAAGGTCATGTGGCTATTTAGGGGTAGAGCTAAGATTTTTATCCTCTATGATTACACAATTACTGTCAAATTCAGGCCAGGTATTACATAAAAATTCTGGTTCATTCAGAAATATATAGTTTTTGTTTGTGGCACATATTTGATATTTGTAGGGTTTTTTCCAAGTAATATATATATTTCATTAGCAGACCTCAGTAATATTGGTGGGAAAGTAAGGAGTATAAAAGCCTATTCAATTTTCTCAGTTAATTTTATGGTTTTAGTGAAACCAGCTCTAGCTAGTCTTAAAGATAGTAGGTATTAGAGTAAATATTAAATTTTAAAAGAACACATTTCTATGAGAGAATAGAACAATTTTTAGTTAACTAAATTTCAGTTAATTTTAACTGACAATTTTCAGTTTAACTATATTAAAAAGTTTCAGTTAGCATCCCAATTACTTTATGAAGGAATTTTTTTTCTTTCTGTTTAAGATAAAAGTTATGGTAATCTGACCTTTAGAAGTAGGAGAACATGTATGTATTTGAAAAATAATTGAATATTTATCATGTGTTAATCATTTGTTAGAACCTTTAGATACAGTGTCAGGAAACTGGTTCTTACAGAGCTTATGAAATAATCAAGGCTGGAAGACATCTAATAAAAGAAAAAGTACCCAAACATATAATATAGAAATGCCCAGTAAAATGCCATTACTAGAACTTCAAGGAGAGGCATAGAGATTAGACTTGGGAAAGGAGAATCAGAGAAGGTTTGCTAAAGGTATCAACCCTTAAATTAGTCTTTAAGAATGAGCAGGAATTAGCTAAATAGTAGAAAGGATTTATATTCAGTAAGGTAGAGGGAGTATTGGGTCTATGGTCAGAGTTTCATTTTAGAACTCTCTCTCCAGCAATGGAGTACAGAATGGATGGGGATTGGGGGAGCAATATAGAAAAGGAGAGATTGTTTGGATTGGAAATAAAGAGACCTGTTAGGATTCTGGGGCAGTAGCACAGAAGAACAATAATGGAACCTGAAATAAAACATTTGCAATGGTGATAAAGAGAAATGAGTGGGTTCCAGGAAAATTTTTTTTGCAGCTAATTGATAGTATTTGATGACTGATATATGTAATATAAAAATATGAATAAATCTAGGATGACTCAAGGTTTTAGTTTTGAGGAATGGATAACTGGTGGTGCTAATCACCCACTTAAGGAGAATGAGGGAGGTTGAGATAACAGGAGAGGCCTAGAAGATGGAGAGAAAGTAAAGAGAACAAGGTTAGGTAAGGTCAAGAGAATGAAGCTGATTGAAGTTGAGAGGACAAGGTAAGTGAAAGTCAAGAGAATAAGGTTCAAAGAATGAGATTGGTCAAGGTCTGGAGGAGGAGGATGAAAGAACAAGGTTGAGGTGAGAAGAATCAGAAGACAAAGCCTACTAAGAGTCAGAGATTGAGGTTTTTTGACGTTTAGAGGTCAAACTTAGGTAAAGTCCACAGTCAATGTTTGGGCAAGGTTGAGTTCAAACAAGGTAGAGAGGATGAGGTAGGCCAAGGTTGAGTGGAGTTGAGAGGGTGAGTTTTGTCCTTAAGGATTGAGAGGATAGGATTGATTGAGATTGATAGCAGTGGCAAGGATTGAGAGGTTGAAGTCAAGGGGGGGCATCAAGAAGGCTAGATTGCTGAGTCAAGGGGAGTTAAACTGGGGTCTAGAGGACAAAGTTGGCTTAGAAAAATCAAAAGAGGGTAAGTTCTGTTGAGAATTTTAGAGAAGGGTAGAAAAAAGGCAGTATTGATTTGAGGCGACCATCCATCATACTTTGCTTGAGACTGTCCTGATTTTAGTACTAGAAGTTTGGTATCCCAGGACAGAAAAATTCCTGCTTTTCAGTGATGGGTGTGAAAGGTTCAGAGGAAAATAAAAGACCCATAAGGCATCCTAAAAAAATAAGGGCTAAAGCAACAGCTTTCAATTTTTAGTGTGAAATAGACATGGCATAGTTTATCTGTGGTTTGTAGTGGCTATTTCTAGTTTTTTTCATGGTTGCTGATACTGATAGCTAGGTATCCGCAGTTATGGATGACCTATTGTTGCATCACACCGGGTGAGGTGAAACTCCTCCCACCTCTGCTTACCAAGTTGGAGAGATTACAGGCATGAGCCACCATGCCTCGCGAGTTTTTAACATTATAATTTAAAAAATAAAAATCTTTTTTTTGTTACATTTTTTTGATGTCAGATGTGTTGAATAATATTATAAATATTATGACCATGAGTTTTGTAAAATTCAGATAGTGAAAATGAGAACAATTATAATACCAATGTCAGTATGATCTAGACATCACTGAAAAAGAAAGCTAAATGACTCTTATTTTAATGACAGATGGAAGGACACATACAACGGGATTAGGGAGTTAAATAACCAAAACAGAGCACACTGCACAATACCCAAAAAAGAAATTGTGATTGGGCATGGTGGAGACAGGGATGTCAAAACACATATGAAGACTGAATCTCACAGGTCCAGAATGAGACAGGCAAGTATTTATAAATCAATCATTAAGTTTACACATCTCCTCCTAAACACCAATACTGTACTGAGACTAAAATAGCAGCGCTGAGTTTGCTTCTGCATACCATACCAACAAGAACATGCATTAGTATAATATATTGTTCCCTTGATTATTCTATGAAACTGAGTAAAGTTACATTCTTCTGATTTAGAGGTTAGAGCTAAACTATCCTGTGGGTGAACAAAATGGAAATTCTGGTAACAGATCTGTTGACCCCCTACAGTATATAGTTGATTCTGTTAAATATTACCAAGGATCATGCTTTTTATAGTATGTCAACTGATGAATTGAATCATGATAACCAGATATGTTCACCTTAGCTCTTAGGCACTCTGATTTGGAAAACAGTGAAGTTCTAAATTATCTTCTGATTTCTTTGAAGATTTTAACAAAACCACAGAAAACATAATACAGTCGTTCATATCTTGTCAGTTGTTACTTTGCTCAATCTTCTTTCTACTTCCTTTTTCTTTTTATTTCAAAATATTAAGGGAGTACAAATGTTTTTGTTACATGGCTTGAATCAGAGCTATAAATGTGTCTCTTACCTAAAAAGTGTTCATTGTACTCATTGAGTGGGTTTTTACCCCTCCCCTCCTCCCTCCCTCCCCTGCTTGATTTCCCATGACTTTTACTTCCCTCTGTGCACCTGTGTGCCCACTGGTTAGTTCCAATTTATTAAAGTATATGTGGTGTTTGTTTTTCCATTCTTGAGATAGTTCACTTAGGATAATGGTCTTCAATTCTTTCAAAATTGCTACAAAAGGCATTAATTCATCCTTTTTTATGGCTAGGTAGTACTCCATGGTATACATATACCACATTTTGTTAGTCCACTCATGAATTGATGGGCTCTTGGGTTGATTCCACATCTTTGCATTTGTGAATTGTGCTGCAATAAACATTCGAGTGCAGGTGTCTTTTTGATAAAATGACTTATTTTCCTTTAGTTAGATGGTGGGATTGCTGGGATTGAACAGTAGGTCTACTTTTAGTTCTTTGAGAAGTCTCCCTCCTGTTTTCCATAGGGGTTGTACTAATTTGCAGTCCCACAAACAGTGTATAAGCGTTCCTTTCTCTCTGCATCCATGCCAGCATCTGTTGTTTTTGGACATTTTAATAAAAGCCATTCTAACAGGAGTAAGGTGATAATCTCATTGTGGTTTTAATTTGCATTTCTCTGATTGGTGATGTTGAGCATTTTTTCGTATGTTTATTGGCCATTTCTGTATCCTTTTTTGAAAAACTTGTTTATGTCTTTTGCCCACTTCTAAATAGGGTTGTTTTCCTTATTGCCGATTTGAGTTCTTCGTACATTCTGGATAGTAGTCCCTTATCAGATGTATATATTGTGAATATTTTCTCCCATTCAGTAGGTTGTCTATTTGTTCTATTGATTATTTCCTTAGCTCTGCAGAAGCCTTTTGATTTAATCAAGTCCCATTTATTTATTTTTGTTGTTGCTATGATTGCCATTGAGGCCTTAAGCATAAATTCTTTGCCTAGACCGGTATCCAAAAGAATTTTCTTCTAGAATTCTTATGTTTTCATGCCTTACGTTTAAGTCTTTTATTCATCTTGAATTAATTTTTGTGAGTAGTGAGAGATAGGGGCCCTCATTCATTCTTCTGCATGCGGCTATCCAATTTTCCTAGCACCATTTATTGAATAGGGCTTCTTTTTCCCAGTGTATGTTGTTGTCTACTTTGTCAAAGATCAGTTGGCTGTAGGTAGATGGTTTTATGTCTGGGTTCTGTATTCTGTTCCATTTGTCCGTGTCTCTATTTTTGTACTAATACCATGTTGTTTTGGTTACTGTGGCCTTGTAGTATAGTTTGAAGTCTGGTAATGTGATGCCTCCAGCTTTGTTCTCTTTGCTTAGGATTGCTTTGGCTATTTGGGCTCTATTTTGGTTCCAAATGAAGCGTAGAATTATCTTTCCTAGATCTGTGAAATATGCCATTGATATTTTGATGGGAGTGGCATTAAATCTGTAAATCACTTTGGGTAGTGTGGACATTTTAACAATGTTGATTCTACCAATCCATGAGCATGTTATGTCTTTCCATTTGTTTGTGTTGTCTGCGATTTCCTTCCTCAGTGTTTCGTAGTTCTTGTAGAGATTTTTCACCTCATTGGTTAAGTATATTCCTAGGTATTTTATTTTCTTTATAGCTATTGTGAATAGTATTGAGTCTTTAATTTGACTCTCAGCTTGACTGTTATTGGTATATAGAAATGCCACTGATTTGTGTACATTGATTTTATAACCTGAGACTTTGCTGAATTTATTTACCAATTCCAGGAATCTTTTGGTGGAGTCTTTGGGGTTTTCTAGAAACAAGATCATATCATCAGCGAAAAGTGATAGTTTGACCTCCTCTTTCCCAATTTGGATACCCTTTATTTCTTTCTCTTGCCTTATTGCTCTGGCTAGGACTTCCAGCATTCTGTTGAATAGAGGTGGTGATAGTGGACATCCTCGTCTTGTTCTACTTCTTAGGTAGAATGCTTTCAACTTTTCCCCATGCAGTATGATGTTGGTTGTGGGTTTGTCATATGTGGCTTTTATAATTTTGAGATATGTTCCTTCTATGTCTAGTTTGTTGGGTTTTTATCCTGAAAGGGTGCGGGTTTTGTCTAATGCTCTCTCTCCATCTATTGAGATGATCATATGATTTTGGATTTTGCTTTTGTTTATATGGTGAATCACGTTTATTGCTTTACATATGTTGAATCATCCTTGCATCCCTGGAATGAAGTTCACTTTGTCAGAGTGGATTATTTTTTTGATGTGTTGTTGAATTCTGTTTGCTAATATTTTATTGAGGATTTTTGCATCTATATTCATAATGGATATTGTTCTGTAGTTTTCTCTTTTTGTTGTGTCCTTTCTTGGCTTTGGTATCAAGGTGATACTGGCTTTGTAGAATGAGTTGGGGAGGATTCCCTCCTTCTTGATGTTATGAAATAATTTCTGGAGTATAGATACCCTTCTTTGTAGGTCTAGGAGAATTTGGCTGTGAATTCATTTGGTCCAGGGCTTTTTTTGTGTTGGAAAACCTTTTATTACTGCTTCAATCTTGCTGCTCATTATTGGTCTGTTCAGGAATTCTGTTTCTTCCTGAGTCTTGGAGGGTTGTGTGTTTCCAGGAATTTACCCATTTCCTCTATGTTATCTAGTTTATGTGCATAGAGATTTTCCTAGTATTCACAAATGGTATTTTGTATTTCCGTGCTATCAGTAGTAATATCTTCTTTTTCATTTGACTGAGTTTATTTGGGTCCTTTCTCTTGTATTCCTGGTTAATTTAGCAAGAGGTCTATCAATTTTGTTTATCTATCAAAGAACCAACTTTTTGTTTCAGTGAACTTTTGTAATTTTTTGTTGTTGTTTTCCATTTCATTTAGTTCTGCTCTAACGTTTGTTATTTGTTTTCTTCTGCTGGCTTTGAGTTTGATTTGCTCTTCCTTTTCTAGTTCCTTGAGATGTGATATTAGGTTTATAATTTGTGACCTTTCTGACTTTTTAATGTGGGCATTTAAAGGTATGAATTTATCCCTTTGGAATGCTGCTGGGTCCCAAAGATTTTGATGGCTGTGTCCCCTTTGTTATTCAATTCAAGGAATCTTTTGGTTTCCATTAATTTCATTATTGACTCAACAATCATTCAGCGGCAGGTTGTTTAATTTCCATGACTTTGTGTGGAATTGAGTGTTACTCTTGGAATTGATTTCTAATTTTATTCCACTTTGGTCTGAGAAGATACATGGTATGATCTGGATTTTTTTGAATTTGTTAAGACATGTTTTATGGCCTAAGATGTGATCAGTCTTGGAGAATGTCCCATGTGCTGATGAGAAGAATGAATATTCAATTGTTTTTGGGTAAAATGTTCTGTAAATGTTAGGTCCATTTGTTTTAGGGTCCCAGTGTTGTTTTATTTATTTTCTGCTTTGTCCAGCTATGACAGTGGAGTGTTGAAGTCCCTGACAATCATGATGCTAGTATTTATTTCTTTGCTTAGCTCTAGTAGAATTTGTTTTATGTATCTTGGAGCTCCTATGTTAGGTGCATATATATTTAGGATTGTTATGTCTTCTTGTTGAATTGCTCCCTTTACCATTATATAAATGACCAAATCTTTGTCTTTTTTTGCTGTTGTTGATTAAAGTCAATTTTGTCTGATACAAGAATGGCTACACCTGCTCTCTTTTGGTTTCTATTTGTATGGAATTTTTTTTTTATCCTTTCACATTGAGCTTCCTCTGTGTATCCTTGTCATTTAGTTGTGTCTGCTGGAGACAGTAGATACTTGGGTTTTTTTTTGTTTGTTTGTTTGTTTGTTTTCATCCATTCAGCCAGCCTGTGTCTATTGAGTGGCACATTTAAACCATTAACATTTAGAGATAGATATTTTTTCATAGATATCTCTTTATTTCTGGTTTATAGAAGGTGTCCTTTTTTGTTTTCAAGTGCAACACAACATTAAATTTAGTAATATCTTATATGTCATTTCTATGTAACGTAATTTAGGTTGGTGGTTAATAGTGTGGACTCTGGAAGCAGAGGGCCAACACTCAAAGCTAAGCTCTGACTCTTTGACAAGTTATTCAAACTCCCTATGTCCCATTTTCCTTACTTGTGATAATAGGGATAATAATAATACTTACAGGTTTTTTGAGGATTAAACAAGATTAACATATGTCAAAATGCCTTGCACATAAAAAGTGCTCAGTAAATATCACCTGTTGTTAGTTGGAATAGTGGTGGTAGTAGCACATTAGTTACAATTATGTGATTAGAGTGGGTGGCGAAGATTTTGCCATGTGTTTGTATTTGGCCACATTATTTCAGGCATCCCTTGTATAACTTTTAAAATCAAAAGTTGAATCTCAGACTTAAATAACGTATGGTGCCTCTTTCTTTTCTACAGATTGATCCTGAATTGGAAAAGAAACTGAAAGAAAATAAAGTATCTTTAGAGTCAGAGTATGAGGTACAGTATGTTACAATATATAGTCTGTCCTATACCAGTCTTACTAGTCAGCAACTGATTTTATCTGCCTTAAACTTAAATTATTAAGTAGTGCAAAAAAAATTATTTATCTTCAATATATGGTATTTGGTAAACTATATAGTCAATTTGAAAAGAAAATAAAGATGGGTGCATACTTAATATTCTGCAACTAAATAAATTCCAGATGGATAAAGAATTTAGAAATAAAAAACAAAATGCTAAAAGTACCAGGAAAAAAATGGAGATCTTTTTTTTTTGTGGTCTTGAGTCAGAGAAGCCTATTTAAATGTGATATAAAACCCAAAAGCTATAAAAATAAAGATTAATAATTTCATACATAAAAATTCAAAAGTTCAACCTAAAAAACTAATGTATATAAAGTCACAAGTTATAGGAGAAATCCTAAAAATATGGTTTGTCTTATGGCAAATTAGTTTATTTAAATATGAAGACCACCTACAAATCAATATGAAAAAGTACAGCAACTCAGTTGGTCAGTAGGAACATGGGCAAGTAAAAAGTTCAGAGGAAAGGAACTAAGTATGAATTCCTGTGCTCAATTTATCATAATAGAATGTCAGTCAATTAAAGTTTTAGTGAGGTATCATTTTCCACCCATCTAATTAGCAAAAATCAAAGAGTTTAAAAGCACGCTATATTATGGGATGTGGTGAAAGAGGGTGTTCTCCATCTCTCACAGTTTGATTGTTTTTTTTACCAGATCCTGTTTTCCTGTTTCTGTATATGTCTTGTCATTTTTGGTTGAAAAGTAGAGCTTGAAGAAAATTCTGAAGAGTGTTGATTTTCATTTTAGCAGGCAGTTTAATTATTGGCTAATCACTTTGAAGTTGGTTTTGTGCCTTGTAAGGGAGTATCTGTGGAAAGGCTATGGTCTTTTCTAGGCCCCTCTAACTTGGTGGGACTCAATCTTGAAACTATCTCCCCAGAGGATCTTGACAGGTATTGGCTTTAAGCTTGGGATGAGTCTAAAATAAGTCTTATTCTCAGATATAATCTTTACTCCTAAAGAGCAGCCTTTTTGGTGTCTTAGGTGGATGTCAAGGTAGCAAGAACAACTACCACAATAATAGTCGTGGATAATGGCTCTTATTCTTTATTAAACCTTTTCATAACTTCAGATTATTTCATAACTATACTTGCAAATGTTGGCTGGGTGTGGTGGCTCATGCCTGTAATCCTAGCACTCTGGGAGGCCGTGGCAGGAGGATTGTTTGAGCTCAGGAGTTCGAGACCAGCCTGAGCAAGAGCGAGACCCCATCTCTACCAAAAATAGAAAAATTAGCCAGGCATGGTGGCACATGCCTGTAGTCCCAGCTACTCGGGAGGCTGAGGCAGGAGGATCGCTTTAGCCCAGGAGTTTGAGGTTGCTGTGAGCTAGGCTGACGCCATGGCACTCTAGCCAGGGCAACAGAGTGAGACTCTATCTCAAAAAAAAAAAAAAGAAAAGAAAAGAAAATGCCTTGCCACCTTCTTGCATGCTAAATTAGAATTTTGTTCCTCTCCATATATTTAACACAGACTTTTGATAAAACTATAAGAGAAATTTAGACAATGTTTTTATTCACTACTTTCCCATTATTTGTTAAAAACTGTAATTTGCTACTTGTAGATACATAAATAGTATGCCAATAGTGATGCTGTGGAGGGTCTGTTTGGGAGATTTTCCTTCTAGTTCTTTTAGAAACCATAGAATTTGAGAACTGTAAAAACCATATAGACCATTTGGTCCAGTTTTTTTATTGCTTAGGAGAGAGTTAATGCTGAGATGGCTTAAACCACTTTAAGCCACTTGCCAAAGTTGAAACAGCTGGTTAGTAAAAGAATAATGCTTAGTATCCAAGTGTCAAAGTAAATTTATACCATTTTCCCTATCTCTGTTTATAAGCAATTGTGTGTTTTCTCAGCCATTTTTTCCTATCTTACTCAATTATTTCAGAACTATCAAAACAGCAGATGCTTAAGTTACTGTCAGAGTGGTGGTCAATAGAAGGGTGAAGAAACATTTATCTTCTTCCCTTTTATCTTACCTTCATTTCTTTGCTTGAGGGACACTTCAGACTAAATGAAGGTAGGACAATCTAACATGCATTAATAGTTAAAATTAGTTTCGATTGCCCAAAACGGTTTTGCTCATGGTATATGTGAGAAAATTCTTTGCATTCTTAAGCCCAGGTTCATTGTTCAGGCACAAGACAAATCATCTTGGTCTCTTTTCTTTCTTGTGGAAGACTTTAGGACTCCACCTTTGTTCTTTTCTTCTAATTTTCTGCCATCCTCTGTGATAACCCTTTTAGTCATTATGATGCTGGATCAGCCTTCAGATACAGACTTTTGTTTTCCCAGCTTTTCCATCTTTTTGTGCTCTCAGAAATAAAGTCATGTATACTTCTTTTCTATTTTAGTAGTTTTATGATTATAGAGAAAGATGGGCATTAACAACAATAACAAACAAGAAAAGTTCTAAATTTTGAGAAATATGACATTTCTTCAATTATACTTGGTCTGCAGTTGATTTATTTGCTAAAATTATATTTGGGGGCCTATTGGATTCTTTCCGCTCATTTATTCATTTATTCAGTAATGTCCTAATCAAAGCCACAGGGCTCCTATGCTGATATGTATACTTTAATTTTTTGTGGTTCTTTAGAAAATAAAGGACTCCACTTTTGATGATTGGAAGAATATTCGAGGACCCAGACCTTGGGAAGATACTGACCTCCTCCAAGGACGAAATCCAGAAATCCTTAACACTAAGACAACTTGACTATGCTGATTCTTTTTTTTTTTTTTTTTAATAAAAATACCATAAACTGTTGTTGTGACTGCATACTCCTTTCTAGGTGAAAGAAAATTCCAGGTCCATGGAAACTTAGATATGAGTAATTTGATGTCAGATAATCTTGATAAAATGTCAAATACAGGTCTTTATACTGTTTAGCCATTCCATTTGCAATAAAAGTAACAGTGTTGACCACATTTACATTTTCAACAAAAATGTGAATACTGCTACTAAATTATGTATGTACTCTATTCTCCAACTACCCACCCATATTCCTTTTCTATTCGCCAGTAGGGCATCATTTTGAAACTTAATTTTGATTTTTGATGCCTAGTGAAAATAGCTGATCTGGATCCAGATTCTCACAGTAAAGCGGTGACTTTATATCAGACCTATTAGGAAAAGAATAGTAATTTGATCACAGTCTTGATTTTATATATAATACCTCACATAGTATGCTAATCAGTCTCTAAAGCACCACCTGATGATTGTATTGATACCATTAACATGTAAAGGAAATTATATTATGGCAAATTTGTTCAGGTAATCCACAGATGACTAAAATTTAGGAAACACTGGTTTAAGGTATACTTTATGCCTTGGAATAATTTGTTTTCAAATTGACACTCAAGTTTTTTTGTTTGTTTTGTTTTTTAACTTTGGGTTTATGCTATGATATGATCTCTAGGCAAAAGGATAGAATTGAGGGAAGTTAGTTTTTCTGAACTTACTTTTTCATTTTCACCCCTGTCTTGGGCAGCTTTGTTCCCCTACCTTCTGGTATTTTCATACTGAACTCCAGATTCATAAAGTCTCAATGGAAACACTCCCCCTATAATTGCCAAAAAATTATAAACCCAACCCACCCTCTCCGCCAATCAAAATTTGTATTCTTTTCAGCAGGTTTGTTTTAGCAAAAAGTAGAGTAAGTTGATTATTTAGTCAAGATAATTTGTGATAGAGATGATTTGTAAGAGTTATCTGGGGGAGCAATTAGATTTCATAGGAGAAAGAAAAAAAAACCCTTACCTAAACCTCACTCCTTACACAAAAGTAACTTAAAAATGGATCATTGATTTAAATAAGTAAAACATAAAACTATAAAACTTTTAGAAAAAAAAAAATAGTAGAAAGTGTTCTGGGCCTAGTGAATAGTTCTTCCCAAAAAATATTCATAAAAGGTGAACTCAACCAATTAACCTTATCAAAATTACTAACTTTTGCTCACTAATAAAATGATAAACCTCTAGCCAGACTAAGAGAAAAGAAGACACAAATTACTAATACTATAAATTTAAAAAGGAACTATCACTACTACCCATTTATATTAAAAGGATAATAATTGAGTATATTACTCAATTTTAAGAAATGACAGTGAGTTAGCACCTCTTGTATTATCCTGGATTAAGCTTGAGCCCATTATTCGAAGTGAGATGACACAAGACCCAAAGAATGGGCCCCACTTGTACTCGCCATCAAATTGATATTGACTGATTAACACTATGGTGCTCAAATGGTGGGAGTGTTCACTAGGGATTTGGGGTGTGGG
>CAUYRT010074762.1:0-38341 GCA_963574885.1 Lepilemur ruficaudatus
ACTTTGACAGAGTAGGTTTTTGAATGTAACAAGATAAGTCAACTTGAGTGGTAATATATTTTGGGAAATCAGCTCACTACAAATTGTGACTGTAAACATTGTACTGTAAATGCTTTGTAGTTTTCCTCCAATAAAAAAAAAGAATAAAAATTGCATTTTATATACTAGAATAAGCATATGGACACTGAAATGTAAAGTATGACATTTATATTCACTCTAAATACGTAAGTATAAATATGTAAAATACTTAAGTACAAAATATATACAGGACTTGTATGCTGAAAACTACACAGCACTGATGAAAGAAATCAAAGAAGTCCTAAATAAAGGGTGGGACATAGTGTGTTTATGGATTGAAAGATTCAACATAATAAAGATGTAATTCTCCTCAAATTAACATATAGATTTAATCCAATTTCTAATAAAATTCCAAGTTTTCTTAGTCTACCAGCTTTCAAGGGTGGCACTGGTGAAGAAATAGATACACAGACTAATGAAATAGAGAACCTGAAAACAGACCCACAGATGCCCAACTCATTTTTGAAAGGTACACAATGATTAAATGGATATCACCGTTCAGTAAATGAAGCAACTGCTGCTGGAGCAATTGGACATCCATAGCTACAAATATAAAACCAGATATAAAACCATCCTCATATTGTCATCTAATCCTCGACAAAGCAGACAAAAATATACACTGGGGTAAAGAATACTTATTCAATAAATGATGCTGGGAACATTGGATAGCCACAGGTACAAGGCTGAAACAGGATCTGTACCTCTTATCTCTCAGCACAAATTTATTCACAGTGGGTTACAGACTTAAACCTAAGGCATGAAACTAAAAGAATTCTAGAAGAAAATGTTGGAAAAACTCTTAAAAGCTATCAGCCTAGACAAAAAATTTATGAAGACGACCCCAAAAGCAATCATAGCAACAACAAAAATAAATAGATGGTGCCTGATCAAATAAAAAAGGTTCTGCACAGCCAAGGACAAAATCAATAGAGCAAACAGACAACCTATAGAATGGGAGAAAATATTTGCATGCTATGCATCTGATAAGGAGCTGATAAACAGACTCTACAAAGAACTCATGAAAATCAGCAAGAAAAATCAAACAACTCCATTAAAAAGTGGGTAAAAGACATGAACAGAAACTTTTCAAAAGAAAACAGACTAATGGCCAGCAAACACATGAAAAAATGCTCAATGTCTCTATTCATCAAAGAAATGCCCATCAAAACCACAACGAGATATCACCTAATTCCAGTGAGAATGACTCTTATTAAAAAGTCCCAAAACAACAATTGCTGGTGAGGATGCAGAGAGAAAGGTCCACTTATACACTGTTGGTAGAACTGCAAACTAGTACAACCTCTAATGGAAAGTAGTATGGTGATAACTTGAAGAATGAAAAGTAGACCTACCATTTGATCCTGAAAATCCCACTGCCAGGCATTTACTCAAAGGAAAAAAAGACATTTTATAAAAAAGACAATCACGCTTGAATGTTTACAGCAGCACAATTCTCAATTGCAAAGATGTGGAATCAACCCAAATGCCCATGAATATATGAGTGGGTTAATAAAATGTAGTATGTGTACACCATGGAGCACTACTCAGCCATAAAAATATGGCGATCTAGTATCTTTTTTAACAACCTGGATGGAACTGGAGGCCATTCTTCTAAGTGAAGTATCGCAAGAATGGACAAAACAAACACATGTACTCAATACTAAATTGGAATCAATTGATCAACACTTCTGTGGACACACAGAAGTAAAACTCAAGGGAAATCAAGTAGGTGGGGAGGGGGGAGGGGGGATAGGTAAATTTACACCTAACAGGTACAATACACACTAACTGGGTAAAGGGCACACTTGTAACTTCAACTCAAACTGTACAAAAGCAAATTATGTAACCAAAAAGTATGTACCCCCATAAAATTCTTAAAAAAAAACCAAAAAAACAAACAAAAAGAAAATGAGAGAGAGAGGGAGAGAGAGAGAATGAATAAGTTCCTGTCTCTTCCCAACCTCATGACCTCACCTAAGCCCCATTACCACCCAAAGGCCCTGCCTCTAAATATCATTACATGGAGGGTTAGGGCTCAACGTAACATATGATTTTGGGGGGACACAAACAGATGGAAGTGCTTTGCATCTTGAGTATATTGATGTCAATATTCTGTTTGTAATACTGTGCTATAGTTCTGCAAGATGTTACCATTAGTACCTCAGACCTCTCAGTGTTACTGTTCACAACTGTCTATCTACCATTATTTAAAATAAAAATTTAATTAAAAAATCAAACTCAACATTACTGGTTCTTACTCTCCTCGACAGCTAAAGAGACAATTTATTATGACAGAGAAACAAACCTCTTTAGTCCACTTCTGATAAATCTTTTGAAACTATCATTTTTCCTTCAGCCCTACTATTTTGTTTTAGGTCCTTCTCCTCTTTTGCCTAGACTATCACAATTATAGTGCAGCTGACTTCTTTGACTCTAGTATCTCCTCTTTTCAAATTTTCCCCTATACTCAACTCAATTTGTAAGGCTACATCTAATTTTATGCTTATTCTGTGCCAGGAGTTGAGTTAGGTTAGAGATGTAAAGGAAGTCTTTGTCTCCCCACAATCTAGTTTGAGAGAGAGATAAAAAATGTACATTTGAACTGAATTGTAATTCAATGTGATAAATTCTCCCAAAGAGTCATGCATCTAAATTATGAAAGAAGAGGAAATATTTAGTTCTGTCGGGGAAAGCATGTGGCATTTTTATCAGTTATTGAGATAGAATACCTTTCTAAAGCTCAATCTCCACTTATTTCATCACTTTGTGTAAAAAGTTGATAGTGATTTCCTTCGTGCTAATGCATATAGTACTTAAGGAAAAAATTAAAGATGATAAATTTCCTAGAACTCTATTTTCTCATTGGAAAACATTTTCCTGTAGTTTGGGAAAAAGAACGAGCAAGTTCTAAAGAATTTCTTGCCCTT
This sequence comes from Lepilemur ruficaudatus, assembly GCA_963574885.1. Lineage (NCBI taxonomy): Eukaryota > Metazoa > Chordata > Mammalia > Primates > Lepilemuridae > Lepilemur > Lepilemur ruficaudatus. The sequence continues at coordinate 3,006 of CAUYRT010074762.1, forward strand.
TCTTTACCTCAAAAATAAGGTTAAAAAAGGCAGAGAATTTGGAATAGATAAGCCACATAAAATTAGTAAGATGCAATTATAACAGGTTCTGTGGCTAGGATAATTAAAGCAAAACTTAAATTTAAAATGTAAGTTTCTTAAAGCAAACTTGGACTGGCTGAGCCTAAAGAATATCTTTCTATGCTTAGATAATTTTTAGCAAAGAACAGATAACATTTTATTGAAAATAGATATCAATAATGGGGCTTCTGTATTATTCTACTGTAATTTTAGTCATGTTACAATAAAGCATATTCAGTTAATAATTTTACATTTTTAAATTCATAAATGGTAGACTGCAATACAAAAATAATCATTTTACGATCAGGACACTTCCTTTATCCTGTTTCTTTCTTTTGTGACCTTGGTTAAAAAACGCTCATCTAGTCACTGAAAGTCATTTAATTGTACACTTAAAATGGAATAAAGGCATGATATGTAAAGTATACTTCAATAAAGAAAAAAAAGTACAGATTCCTAGATTCTATTCCCAGAGAGTTAGATTAAATAGGTAGCGCTGGGAGGAGTGGGCGGGGAAGTAAAATAAAAAAAAAAATAAAAACACTCATCTATTATTCTTGCAAGGGAGGAGAAGCAGGGACAAATAATTATAATCAGTCAATCTATTAGCTATAGGTTGTTGAATCAAGATCATGTTGATAAGGAGCAATCAACACCTCCAAATGTATTTTCATCCCTCACAACAAAACCTGAAGGAGAGAAAGAAAATAAAATCAGGCTTCCTAACCTTGCAGGCTGTTTGCTAACTTTAAGGAACACGGTCCATTAGGTGACAGTTAAAGGAAAAAAATCCAGTATCTGGGAGGAAACAATTACACTTGAAAGACAGCAGACTTTATGTTCAGAGAAGTAATATGGTGCATGAGTGGTAAGTTTTTAGATGCAAGGCAGATAAGGTTAAATTCAAGTCTCTGTATTTACCAGATGTCCAATTTGGGGAAAATTACTTGAATTCCTCAAATATCAGTGCTCCTCATTTAATTGAGGCTAATAAAAGTACCTACGAAGTGGGCTGGTTACTCAGATTAAATGACAGACAGGTAGTGCTTAGTGGGGCTTTTAAAAAAAAATGCTCAGTAAATGTAAACTATTATTATTACTATCTTAAAAATAAACGTGTTCTTAGGAGCTACCCCATTAAGACTTCAGTATTCCTGTTTTAAATATGACCAGTCTGGAAGACTGAAGAATAGCTTGCAGGATATGGGACCACCTTTCCACACATGAGATACACTACATTCTGGCCAGCACCTTTTAAACACTTCATTTTTAATTTTTCAGTAAAATGTATTTTGGTACTTTTTTTTTTTTTTACTTGAAAGGAATAATAAATGCCTTGTAGACAACCCACAGCCAAAGTGCCTACAGTAATAATTAACTTTTGAGACTAGTCGCTTTTAAAAGAGGCTATTCCTTGACTTTAATGGCTTCTAAGATACTGGTAACTAGCAGGAAAAAAATGGAGCAAGTAGCCAAATACTATAGTTAAGATCCTTCTTTGAAAGTAATGCAAGCAGATCATCTCTAAGAGCAGTCTTTTTTTCTTTTTCTTTTTTTTTCCCCCAATGAGCCTTACCTTGCACGTTCTCAATTCTTTGGTTCTTAAACTTTAGAATACTCTCAAGGTGTTTATAGAAATATGAAGGCAAACTAGAATTTTCAGAAATAGAAATAGGCACAATGGTTCGACCATATTCACTTAAATCCATCGTCCTGGCAATATCTGTAGGCGAAAGGTTAGCAGAAGTGAAGAGTAAGGCAGAGGAACCTAAAAGTCCCAGGATCTGTAGCAAAACCAGTTTCCAGTTGCGCCAATTGAACAGTACCCTCTTTAGGAACATGGCACGGAACTGCTGGTTGTAGAGAGAACACTAAAGAAAGAAGAGAGGAACATACCATTACAATAGTCACAAACAGGTCACTCATGTTGAAATTCATGCTTTGAAATGTTATGGTATGGACATATAAACGTTTCATGGTATAAACATACAGTTTATATAAATAAATACTTGGAACAGAACATAACCACAGTATGACAGTGCACAATGATATGATCCTTTGTAAATGGCAGGGGTCAACAAACTAAGGCCTGGCTTTGTAAACAAAGTTTTATTGGAACACAGATATGCCCATTTATTTCTGTATTGCCATGGTTGTTTTTGTGCTCTAATGACAAAGTTGAGTAATCATGACAGAGACCAGATGGCCCACATGCCTTCAGTATTTGTTATCTATTCACACAAGGTTTGCTGACCTTTGCTATTATTAAATAAAATGTTTAAGACTTGGCTCTAGATATGACATACAAAATCTCAAAAGGATGATTTTCCTCAGACTCCTGACAGCAAAGAAAATTTCTTCTTTATTGAAGAAACATATAATCAGAAGGAGAATGCAAGAAATGTTTGGCAACTCAGAGACTCCCATGCAGAAAATCATACTGAATAGGGAATGATCCCTTATGTAGTAACAATTTCCACTGCAAAAACTTAAAATACTTAAAAAGTATTGTGCATACTTTATTACTAAAAATCAGGTACATTGGCACCTTTACTCTGGCTTCAATAAACCAACAAATTTTGGGGTTACTAATTTAGAAAAAAATATATATTCTGAGACAGAAAAATAAAAAGAACTGAAGAATAACAAGGGTGAAAGTAAACAGCTTATATCTTTATCTGGAACCCATCATGTCTGCATTAAAAAATTAATTAGGCTGTGGTCCAGACTGCTTCACATCTGGTTGACAAAATGTGCCTTTTGCACTCCAATCAAGTATACACCATGTTTTTTAGTAAAGGTGCTCACCCCAGCATTAAACCTGACAGGAAGGCTTTCATTTTGGGCGGGAGAATCTTCTTTCTCAACATTTCTTGACACATTTATATTCTGGTTCCTGATGGAGACTTTGCTCATCTCGATGGGAAGCTGCATAGATTCTGTATCTGTGATTGAATCTTCCATCTGGCTGACCCTATATTAAAAAAAAATGCACAAAGCATTTTATTTCAACTTTATCCCAATGTATCTTGTTTGGAGAATATGAGTTGCAACCCCCAACTCAGAAGGCTCCTTAGTTTGCTCATTGCCTGGCAGGAACATTATTTGGAGGCAACATGATTAACTATGATATTAATAGAACAATGGCTCCCAAACATCCTCCATTGCCCTTAAATTTCTATTGTGTGAAATCTGAAAGTTTGGTGAGTTTACAAAGGGGACTAAGACATGGTCTTTCCCTTCCAAGGTTTTTGTTTTCCCTATATATTGTTACCCACTTAAGGAAAACTTCTTCCATGGTAGTGACAGAGGCACCAAAGCTAGCAATGCCCAACTCTTCTTGTCTTTCTTCCAGAGCAGTAAACAGAGTTTCAAATCTAAAAGTAGAAGAGGAAGAGAAAAAGCTATCACCACACTAGATGATTTGCATATTTATATCTTTTTATTCTAAATTGATTTCCCCTCTGCAGTGGGGAAAATGTAGATCATTCTTCACTTCAATGCTTATTATAATTTTATGCCTCTGGTAAATCAGACAGGTGGGACAAACAGAGAGAAAGAAACTAATAAATTGCTATAGCAATTTATTTTCTGAATTTTGTACAAGGCACATATATTAATTTCCTAAGTAAAAGAAAAAGAAGAAAATATGGTGAATTCACCCTACTTAGTTCTTCGATCTTCGATGCACATATTGTTGGTCTTCTAATACAATTATCAACAGGATCTATGTGCTAATAAATCTAGCTAGTTGACATGAGTTACCTTATCACACACATATATGCTATGGTTCTTATTACTCAGTAAATCAAAAAAAGAAAATAATACTCAACAGGAAAAAAAACACTTAAAAGTAGAAAATAGAGTAAGTGCAGCAGTAAAACTTGAAGTCTTAGGGAGAACCACGTGCTTAAATACCCAGAGAACTCTACAGAAGTAGAGCCATATGTAATGCGGACACATCAAGTCTTTTAAAGAACAGTTTTCAGGGGAATACCTTACAGTGTTCAAAAGATTATTTTTGTCAGAAGCCTCCAGTTCTCAAAATCATCTCTATCACATTTCCAGTGAAGTGCAATTGAACCTATCTTCACCCGCTCTCAGCGCTAGGAAAACTAAAAATTGCCTCTTTTGGAAAATTTGCCAACCTCTCCTCCATATTCAAGCTTGAGTTCTGTCTAGTGCTGCACTGTAGCTCTAATCTTACACTCTGAGGTTACGTAGAACAGGTGTGATCCCCCTACCTGACAGCCTTTGACAGGTTTTATGTCCATTTCCTCTATGTTTTTTCATTCCCAAAGCATGGCTTTTCAACTAGGCTTCACGCATATCTTCTTTTTCTTTTACTTTAGTCATGAAATTAATATGTGTGCATTATACAAAATTCAGAAAATAAATATATAAAGAAAATAAAAATTATCACAGTGCTATCCCCCATAGACAACCAATGTTAATACGCTGATATTTTGTCATAATTATTTATTTTTGTTTCTTTTGGCTTTACACATGTATGACAAAATTAAACTTTGTACTGCTTTAAAATGCATTAACATAGCACAAAGTAGTGATAAACCAAATATCCATCAACAGTTTAATGAATAATGGTATGAATATTTGATAGAATAAGATCTAATTAAAATGCAGTATAGATTTCTCCACAATCATTTTATAAATGAAGAAATCCTACAGGTTCTAACACAGAAAGTTGACCAAGAAATGCTGAGTGAATAAAGCAAGATTCAGTACATTGGTATAGGATCCCGTTTTTGCAAAACTATAATAACTATTGTATACATGTCAATATATGCATGTAATGTTCCTGAAAAATACACAAACTCTTCTCAGAGATTATTTCTATAGAGTGATTATGTGAGACTTTCACACTTTCTACTTCATATACTCCAGAAATAAATAAGCTCTTTAATTTTGTCATCATGCAACCATATATAGATCAGCCAACTCTAGGTTCCTTAGTAATGAAGTAATCAGTAAACAAAACCAAATAATAATAAATAATAAAACAAATTTTATGAGCCAGGCTTATTATGAAGTCATATCATGAATCTGACCAGAGCATACCTGTTTTTCTAATTATTTAAGTTTATATATCTGCAATAGACCTGTTTTTCTAATCATATAGGTTTTATTTTATGTTATATATATTTAATAAATATAAATAGTATTTAGGTAATATATATTATCTTTGGGGGGAATATAAAAAGGAAAAGAAAAAATATTTGACTACCCCAAGTGTATCCCTGTTAACATTTGATGTATTTCCTTCTGTCCACTACATATATTTTTAGATCATTAGATTTTTTTTTTTTTGAGACAGAGTCTTGCTCTATCGCTTGGGTAAAGTACAGTGGCATCATTATAGCTCACTGCAACCTCAAACTCCTGGGCTCAAGCAATCCTCCCGTGTCAGCCTCCCGAGTAGCTGGGACTACAAGTGCATGTCACCACATCCAGCTAATTTCTCTACTTTTTTTATAGAGACGGAGTTGGTTTCACTCTCACTCACGCTGGTCATTAGATTTTTAATTTTACTTATTTTCTAATGTACAGCATATATGAAGTACACTAATTGCAAATGAATTTTTACATATGAACATAACTGGATGACATCCAGATGAGAAAATTTCCAACATCCCACAAGGGGATTTGAGCATGCCCCTTCTTGATCAATAACCTCATCTGTGCACGCACACACACACAATGTACAGTAACAATTATTTTAGGATTCTACAACTAAAGATTGTTTTTGCCTTTTCTTGAACTTCATATAAATGGCATCTTATAGTCTTTACTTTTTTGCCCACCACAATGTCTGTGAGATTTCTTCCTGTTGTTGAATATCCCACCAGAGTTCATTCTTTTTTGTTGTTGAGTAATATTCATCCATATTCCTACTAATGTATGTTTTGGTTGGTTTTGTGTTTGGAGCTATTATGAATAAAGTGGCTGTGAATATAAACAGTCTTTTACGTGTCTTTGGATGGACTTGTGTCTCCTAGGTATTTAGTAGGAGTAAAATTACTGAGTCATAGGATAAGAACATATTTGGCTTAGTGAAAACGACCAAATATTTTACAAAGTAGTTTTACCATTTTACACTTCTATCAGCAATGAGATCCAATTTCCACATTCACATGCTACAGTCTGCCTTTTTAGTTTTAGCCATTCTGGTGGGTGTGTAGTGGTAAATGTGAACATGATAGATCCAGATGAAATCTTATTGGATGAGTTCTACTTTGGCAATGCCTCTTTTGAAGTGTCCTGATTTCTTCTTCTATTTGTATTAAAGGAATGGAATTTTGAAGTTTGGATAAAGCAATAAGAAAAAGAAAAATCTAAAATTATATTAGTATCTTGACCAAGAATGTCAAGGAAAAGATAGTGTGATAAGTTTATGCAAGGCCTTTATCTGTGTATCTCCTTCAAACAGATTCTGTAGCTCCAGAGGGATCATAACTATCAGCCGGGGCTATGGTACCAACATAAAACCTGCCTCCTTCCCCACTTGGCTGAATGAATCAACTACCTTGTATCTCTAGGGATACATACCTAGAATTTTATTTCCAATTTTTTTTTTTTTTTTTTATATTTCACTCTCTCACTCCAGTTTATGACTTGGGTCTTGGTTCTACTCCTCTGCCTGATCATGCTGCCCCATGCTGCTGCTTCTCAAGAACTTTCTAATTTACTGAATAAACAAAACTCAAACGGTGCAGTGCCTTTTCCTCCTCTTTATTCTTTATGACACATTCCTTTTTCTCCTGGAAAAGGAGAAATTAACAGCCTTCATATTCCTTATGAATATGACAACCGGCTTGAATCTCGGAATACCAAACAAAGTAAGTACTTGTATATGGCAGTAAGATAAAAATATCATACTCTGAAAGTCACTGATGAATATACTTTGTTTCCATCTCCTATTTTTAGGATGGTTATCCCAGGAAGAGTTAGTATTCTTTATGACTCCCTTTGGGGAATAATTTGGCTAACTAGTGCATTCAAAACTGCCTATTTCCTCTAGGTTCTTGTCATTCTGACTCCAAGAGCCACCATATAAGCCATCTCATTTTTTTCTCTCATTATTATTAATATTTCCCTTCACTCACCAGGAGTAATTTTTACTTTTCCAACAACACACCATCAGTTATCACCAATTAACACCAGCAAACTGCAGCCATTAGGCAGCATCTCTCTCTTTAGTGTAGGACTTTTATCTTATTAAATAAACTCTACTTGTTAAGCCTGAAGAAACTAGGAAAAGTAACATTGATTTCTGGCTATCTAAAAATCATCCATGCAGCACTCTCTGGATCCATACCTGTATGTATACTCTTTGGGTAGAATAAATGATAATTCAGTTCCAACATTGTTCTCCAAAGTGGCTGTTGGTGTATAATAATGAATCAATCTTGAGATTTCTTCAACATCACAGTGAGGTTCTTTCACCATGACTATATGGTATCCCACACCTGTGAAAATTCATTTAGAGAAACAAATAAAACACCTTCACACTTCCCATACTCTTGTGAGACCATACTAGACTTTCTGTGGCTTGGTGAGAAGAAGATAGGGCATGTCACAAATCATCTGAGAACCTAACAAATGTTTCTTTTACAATTTCATTATTTTTTTTAGGGACTGATAATGATCTGGATTATATAACAAGATAGAGTGAGGATAGTATGGAAAGCCTCTGTTATCTGTCTTCTCATCCTATTGACATTGAAATCTGAGAAAATGAGATTAATATTCATGAAACAGATATTTATTGGGTGCCTATTGTAATATATTCCAGGCAGTAAGTAAGTCGGATAAAAATTCTATCCTTCAGAGATATGAGAAATCTTCCTAAAACACTTTGTGTTTTCACTAGGTACACTTCACTGGCCTCCCTGAAAGTAGCAGTGGTATAGGGTAGCAGAGAAAAATCCCACTAGGAGGACTCCAGCACTCTAGTGTTTAGTGGAAAACACTAAAGTAGCATTTTATTTACAACATCAGCCATATGATAAAAATTACAAAACATGCAAAGAAATGAAAATATAACCCTGCTCAGAACAGGAAGCTAATTATATTTGGTCCAGATACAAAGCAGTGTTGGGGACAAGAAAGCTGTGGGAAACAGAGGCAGGGGACTTTTCCCACTGTGGGGTCACGCATAGACAAAGACTTTAAAACAACCATATTCATGATTCATAAAGGTCTAAAGGAAGACATGGAAAAAGTAGGAAAACAATGTATGAACTAAATGAGATTATCAATAAAGAGACAGAAAGTATAAAAAGGAACCAAAGGGGCATGGAGCTAAAAAGTACAAAAACTGAAATAAAAAAACACACTAGAGGTGTTCAAAAGCAGAGATGAGCAAGTAGAAGAAAGTAACAGCGAACTTGAAGATGGGACAATTGAAATTATATATGCTGAGGAACAGAAAAAAATAATGAAGTGATCAGTGTCTAAGGGACCTGAGGGACAACATGATGACCAACATACATACAGTCAGATTCAGATAGTGAAGAGAGTGAGAAAATGGCAGGAAGAATATTTGAAGAGATACCAGCTTAAAATGCTCCAAATTTGATAAAAGACATGAATCTAAAGACCCCAAAAGCTCAATGAACTCCATGTAGGATAAAATCAAAGAGACTCACACCAAGGCACATTATATAATCAACCTGTCAAAAGGCAAAGAAAAAGAGAGTATCTTGAAAGTAGCAAGGAAGAAGCAACACACCGCACACTGGGGATCTGAAATAAGATTACCAGTTAATTTCTCATTAGAAATCTTAAAGGCCAAAAGGCAATGGGTTGATATATTCAATGTGCTGAAAGAAAAAACAGTCTGGGTGATACTAGCAACATGTAGAAATACAAAGCCCTGGACCCTCCTCCCATCCTACAAACACAAATTTAAAAACAATTCAGTGCAGATTTCCTTTGTGAGAAATCCAGGAACTAGTTAATAGGCAAATACAAAATGAGCCATACTGAAACTGGTTGAAAAACTCAAGATACTGTCTGGCCATAATCTCTACCCCAGTGTATCATCATACACTCAGGACAAAATCTACAGCTCCCAGCTTCTCCCTGGAGAGGGAAAGAAGTGCACCATTCATCCAGTGCCCCAATTTTCTAGGAACTAAGCAGAGAATTGGCTTCTGCCTGTCTTGGAGTGCTGTGAAGACATGGCATACTTTACCCACCTGGGGCCAGTGAGAACAGAGGCAGTGATCTGGGCTGGCAGTCATACTAGCAACTCCCCACACCCGGCCCCAGCTCACCACAGAGCTTGTTGAACTACAGCCCCTAGCTTCTCTCTTGGGAGGGAAAGAGATGTACAGTGTATCAAATACCCCAACTTTTTTTTTAAATTCTAACAGTGATTTATTCATTTATTCAACAAATATTTATGTGTTAGGCTTGAACAAAATTCTGGATATAATGATCCTAGACTTTCTGGAGTGAGTTTGCCATCATGCTATATGGTCCAAATTTAAGAAGGCAAGAGACCTTTGATAGAACTGGCATGGTAAACATAATCCAAATAGAGGTATAAAACACCCCAACTTTCATGAGGGTTACAAAGAAGACTGGATTATGTCTATCCTAGCTTAGATCATTAACAAGACATAAGATACAGCCACCTGAAGCTAATGAGAGCAGAGATGGCAGTTTAGGCTGTCATAGTGACTTGTACCAACTTGGTACAGAGTGAGTGCAATGGAAAACACTAGTTCCAAGCTTATACCTGGAGAGGGAAAGAGGTACACAATGCGTTCAATAGCCCAATTTATCTGGCACTGCTTGAGGAACTGGCTGCAGTCTCACTTGTTGCAGAGTGCCGACAGGGACCCTGCATACTCTAGATGCTTCGGAGCTACTAAAAACAAAGAAAGTGGGTTGGGCTAGCATGAAAGTTGAGAGGCTCCCAGAATCTCAGTCCAGGATGACTGGGGAGGGTCTCCTCAAGTACAAGGCCAGTCTATGAAGAAAGAAAGAGATGACTATTTTGTTTAATGAACACACATAAACACTGTGAATCAAGGAAAATGAAAAAACAGGGAAATATTTTCCAAATAAAGGAACAATATAAATCATCATAACTGAGCCTAATAAAATGGAGAAATATAATTTATCTGACAGACAATTTAAAATAACTCATAAAGATGCTCCCTGAGGTCAAGGGAACAATAAATGAATAAAGTGAGAATTTCAACAAACAGACAGAAAAATTTTTAAAGTACCAAACAGAAACCATGGAGCTAAAAATACAATGACTGAACTGAAAAATTCACTAGATGGGTTTAAGAGTAGACTACATCAAACAGTAGAAAGAATCAGCAAACTCAAAGTAAAGTCATTGGATATGGAGCAAGTGAAAATCTGAAATATGCTGACTGATCTAAAATATTACAAGCACTTTGGAGAATCTTTTACCAGAACACAAACATAATTTTTAACCAAATACCCCAAAACTAAGTACCAAAATACTCTGCTATTAAGTATTTTTATCCAAGATAAATTTTTACTCAAGAGAGTTTTTTTATAAGTTTATGGCACATTTGTTTATGATATTTGAAAACCAGAAATGACCTAAAACATAAAAATCCATGAAGATTAGAATGTATGTACTATTGATACATGCAACAATATAGGTAAATTGCAAGTATATTGTGCCAAGGAAAAGAAACCAGAAAGAAAAAAATATGGTATATCATTCATTTGTATGACACTCAAAAAGAGGCAAACTAATATACGGGAATAAAATCAGAAAGTAGTTTCCTCTAGGAGAGATGAACTGATGGAAAGAGGTTCAAAGAAACTTTCTAAAGTCATGGAACTGTTTAGTGCCTTGTTTTTCTTGCAGTCAAATAAGTACATAAAATTGTAAAAACTCATTGAATTGAATAAGATCTACCTATTTCACTGTATATGTTATACTTCAACTTAAATGAATTCTTGCTTGATAAGAACATTTCTTCTAGAGAGATGGATCACGGACAAGGTGAAGATAAGTTATATATTTTATTAATGTTTAAGAAAAAAACATGGAAAGAAATAAGAAATATTGAAGATGAGGTGTTAAAATTTTATTTAGGGGGTCAAAGAAGACTGATGCATAGGTAATTCTAAAAAATGACCTAAAAAAAGTAAGGAAGCTATTAGGACATATTTGATATATTCAATGTTTAGAAAAATTCTTCTTCAGACTGTTATATTCTGCTCATATAAAAGCAATTTAACACTGGTTTAGCAAAAAGAAACAATAAGCAGAGATATACAGTTCCTTGTACTTCCCCTATAATCCATTAATTCATCAATTTACCTATCTATTCATCATCCATCATCTATCTACCTCTCTGTCTCTAATTTTTTGAAAGTACAAACGCATGCAAACAAATTACAATGTCAGTAGAAGTCTATGGAAAAAATTAACATGAATTCTGGATAATATATTAAACATTTAACTGAGAAATAATTTTGAATTTTGAAGAAAATATGACCATTATTTCAAAGGGTTCACAGTCGAACCCTAATTAATTAACAGAACAGAGGAAATTATTGAATTTTTTGGTAGACAGAAAAAAAAAATAAAACTTATGTTAGAAGAATATTATCAAGGAATCGATATCCTTAAGAATAAGAAAGGGAGACACACCATATATTTTTTTCAGGAAAATTGAAGAGCCACAGCACTTGAGGGATCCCTTGACCATGATGGCTATGCGGTCACCCAGGATATCAGCTTCATCCATGTGGTGGGTGGTCAGTAAGATGGCACGATCCTGTTTATACTGCTGAAGGAGATCCCAGGTGACCCTCCTTGAGGTTGGGTCCATGCCAGATGTTGGCTCGTCAAGTATCACTACCTAAAGACCAGAAGAACTCCATGACCATTGTTATACGTACTATGTGCTAGCGCCATGAGTGTCTTACTAGTTTTCACTTATTCAACTAAGCTAAAATAATACGTTTAGGAAAAACTAAATTAGGGATGCTGAAATGATTCCAAACCTGTGGCCATGTTGTATCAACAAGGTTGATAATGTGAATCAGATTTTCATTTAGGAGGTTCCTTTTAGAATGTTAGATCTGGATCAGCTCGCAAATTTGTGTCACCTGATTATTTTTGAACAGTTGCAGTGTGCAGGGGAATCTGTATGTATGTATCTACCTATCTATCAATCATCTATCTATCTGTCTTTCTGTCTTACCTTGGAGTCCCCTATAAGTGATATAATGATGGAGAGTTTGCGCTTCATTCCCCCACTCAGTGCCTTTGACAATGTATCACGCTTTTCCAGCAAGTGAAAAGCAGACAGCATGCTGTCAATTTCCTTAGGTCTTTTCTTTCCACGTACTCCTTTTATCTAGAAAGAAGAGACAGAGTTTACATGTTGCTTCTGACTTTATTCTTAGAAATATTTTACAGCAGCTCTTTTTTTTCCCTTGATTGTCAAATTTTCCTCTTTATTCTTCCATTTTTGGGGAAAATAGGGTGGGGATAAAAGGTAGGAAACATCTGCATCAAAATGAAAAAAAATTTCTTGTAAGAATAACAAAGGACTCTTAATTGGGGTGCTCCCACCTTTTGGCTATTGTGAACAGCCAAACATTGGTGTACAGTAGCTCTTTTCTTACATCATCCACATAGTAGTGTATTCCCTTTGCTTCTCTTTATGTTTAAAGAAGAATTCATGAAAATCAAATTTTGAACTTTAAAAGAATAAGCATTTCAATAGTTAGTAATCTACCTGAAATACATGAATAGAGTGGATAAAAGGAAAGCATCTTTAGCTCACCACACAATAGAAATGCAGGTGTTCTGCTACTGTCAAGTGATTAAACAACAGATTCTGCTGGGGACATATGCCCAAAGATTTCCTAATCTGGACCATCTGCTTTGAGATGTCCTTTCCAACAATATAGGCCTTTCCACTGGTAGGAGGATAGAGACCTAGAATCAAGCAGAAGACATAACAGAACTTGGAGTTTGTTAGAGAACATGACAACAAACTGCTCATTAGCACTTTAAGTTTGAAATCTACGTATGGATTACTCGTTAGCATTAGCAGTATCTCACACAGAAAAGAATTCTAGAGGCCAGGCGTGGTGGCTCACACCTGTACGCCTGTAATCCTAGCACTCTGGGAGGCCTAGGCGGGCGGATCGCTCAAGGTCAGGAGTTCAAAACCAGCCTGAGCAAGAGTGAGACCCTCCATCTCTACCTAAAATATAAAGAAATTAATTGGCCAACTAAAAATATATAGAAAAAATTAGCCAGGCATCGTGGCACGTGCCTGTAGTCCCAGCTACTCGGGAGGCTGAGGCAGGAGGATCGCTTGAGCCCAGGAGTTTGAGGTTGCTGTGAACTAGGGTGATGCCACGGCACTCTAGCCCAGGTAAGAGAGTAAGACTCTGTCTAAAAGAAAGGAAGGAAAGAAGGAAAGAAGGAAAGAAAGAAAGAAAGAAAGAAAGAAAGAAAGAAAGAAAGAAAGAAAGAAAGAAAGAAAGAAAAGAAAGGAATTCTAGAAAATATGTGTTATTTTCGAGGAATGAAATCAGAAATAAATTATTTTATATTTTTCTGTTTAACTGTATTTCCTGATTTTCAGTGAGTATGAATGAGCGCAAATGGCTTGGGTAACAAAAACACAAGAGAGTGTTATATTAGAACATTCTAGCATTGCCATCAGCCATTTGAAATCTACGAATCATGTTATAAGCTTTGCACGACCTTAGACTGTGGGAGAACCTTTTAAAATCCAAATATACAGATAATAAAACTGTTCTGCTTGAAGAATTTACATTTTACTTGGAGGAGATACACAGTAACTTAGAACAATTTTAAAATACTTACAAAACATCTATCCATAGCTGTGAAATGGGGAAAATATCACTTTGAACCTGAATCCTATTTTACAAACACACAACTAAGAGGATAAATGTGTTCAGAGATGCCCATTACAATGAGAGTGACCTTATGTTCCAAATTACCTGTTGTCCAGCAGTCCCATTCATTTTCACATATACTTTAGAGTGTTTATTTTTAATAAATTTTTCTAACTTTAATTGACTTAAAACGAAGCTGTTTGGCTGTTAACCCCTGTGACTCCTTGCTGTTATCATGGACCTTTTCTTCATCACGCTACGAATTTGAACCTTCTCTTTTCCTTTTTGGTCATTCTAGCTAAAGTTCTGCCAATTTTATTAATCATTCAAATAACCAATTTTAGGTTTAATTGTCTTTAGTGTTTTTAATATTCTCTATTTCATTAATTTCCATTCTAATGTTTGCTGTTTCCTTCCCTCTAATTGCTTTGGGTTTATAATTTTTTTAAGCATCTTAAGGTAGAAGGTTATACAGTTTAACTTTCTTCTTAATGTAGGCATTTCCCACTAAGCATTGCTTAAGGTGCATTTTATATGTTTTGATATATGTTGTGTCTTCATTTTCATTCAACTCAAAGTATTTCCTAATTTCCTTTGTGATTGCTTCTTTATCCACTGGTATTTAAGAGTTTGTTGTTCAGTTTGCACAAATTTGTGAATTTCTAAAATTTCTTTTATATTAATTCATAATTTTACTCCATTATGATCAAATACTATGTTTTGTGTGATTTAAATCTTTTAAATTAATTGAGGCTTGTTTTATGGCCTACTGTATGATCTACCCTGGAGAATATTCTCTGTGTAGTTGAGATGACTACACATTTTGTTGTTATTGGGTGAAATGTTTTACAAATACATAAATAGTCCTGTTAAGTCTATTTAGTGTGTAGTGTTGTTCAAGTCTTCTATTTACTTGTTGATGTTCTGCTAATTTTTTTCTATCCCTTATTGAAAGTGGGGTATTGAAATTTCTAATTATTGTTTCTGAGTTTGTCTACTTTTCCCTTAAATTGTCAGTTTTTGCTTCACATATTTTAAAGCTCTGTTGTTAGGTGCACATGTTTGTAATAGTTGTAAGTTACTGATGAATTGGCCCCTTTATTATAATAAAATATCTTTCTTTATCTCTAGTAAGACTTTTTGTTTTAAAGTCTATTTTAGCTGGTATTCGTATAGCCACTCCAGCTTTCTTGAAGTTGCTTTTTCCATGATATGTCTTCTTCCATCCATTTACTTTCACCCTATTTGCATTTTTGAATCTATGGTGTGTCTTCTGTAGACAGCACAGAGTTGGATCTTATCCCTCTGACAATCTCTAATTTTTGTAATGGATTATTTAATCCATTTACATTTAATATGGTTAGTTTTTTTTTTTTCAGATTTTGACAGTTTTTCTTTTTTCACTGGGGTGTGGGCCTGATGAGTCAAAAGTGGAATATAATTATTATTATTTTTTCTTAAAAATTCAATGGTATTCTAAAGAAATTTTCATATGTAAGAATTTAAAAATTGTTTCTTATACTTATCAACAATGTTATCATTTCCAGTGTTCTTTTTTTTAAAAAAAAAAAAAAAACTAATCTGAGTTTCGGTCTGGAATAATTTACTTTCTGCCTGAAAAACTTTGAATTTCTTGGCTCTCTCCACTCCCTTCTGGGGACAGCCCAGGAAATGGTATATCTTTGGCAACTGTTCGTGGGTGGGTGAAAAGAATGTGCATTCTGCCACTGTTGGGTAGAGTAGTTGATAAACGTCAACTGGATCCTGTTGGTTAACGGTGTTGTTAAGTTCTTAAAAATCCTTCTTGATTTCTGTCTACTGATTACATCAATTGCTAGGAGAGTGGTGAAGTATACAAATATAATTGCAAATAAGTCTATTTTTTTCAAGTCTATGAGTTTTTGCTTTGACTATTTTGATGCTATGCTTTGACTGCATATATATTAAGAATTGTTATGTCTTCTTTGTGGATTGACCTTTTTATCATTATGTAATCTCCTCTTCTCTCCACCCAAAAAAATGAATACTAATTTTTAAATTTTATAATAATTATTTACAAACTTAAAAATAAAGTGGATTATTAAACTACGTGTCACAGAAATCACCAAACTGTAAGCATCAAGATGATACACAAAAGTTTCATTCCTTATCAGCCAGTTTCTGTGTGAGGATAACCTCTGAACAGAGTGGAACACATACCTGAGAGAATGGATAGAGTAGTGGATTTTCCTGCCCCATTATGGCCTAGAAGAACAGTGATCTGTCCCTTATATAAATTCAAAGACAAGTCCTTTACAGCTATTTTGGTACTCTTGCTATCTTGGAATACCTGTGGGGATAAAACCCACAAATATTAACTTTATTATAATCATGTTGGAAGAACAAGCACTTGTATCAACCATCTACAGAAGAAAAACTACATCATCAATCTCATGAGAAAAAAAAATTCTAATCTCATGAGGAAAAAAGTGAATGAAATAGTAAAAAGGAAAAAAAAATCTGAAGGCATAATGTGAGTTTTAGAATTTTGCAGTAGAGATAAAACATTCCCAGGGAAATCTCATTCATTCCTGCTTTGTTTCAAGTGGAACGATGTTGAAGCTTACAATATCACAGTCATCTTCAGTCAATGTCTTTGTCCTAGTCTGGAGAACTTCCAACTGAAAACCTACACATGGATATTCATCTTAAATGTGTTACGTGTATACTAGCAGTGCTTCTGTTTAAGATGTGAAAAGCTGGAAAAAACATCACTCAACTCTAGCAACCAGTTAGAAGCTGAATAATCTACAAAATTTTAACTTTTCTTGAGCCCATCAGAGAAATAAGGTTTGCAGGCAACCAACTAGCCTGAAATTTAAGAGAGATAGATACTTTCAAGGACAGATGGTACATGAGAATTTGCTTACCTGGAGCAGACAGGGGCAGTACACAAGCTAGTAAGAAGATGTTGGTTAAATTTTTAATAAAAATGAGGTGAAAACAGTTTAAGAAACACAACATTTAAATGGAAGAGTTGGGATTCAATCCCATGTCTTTCAGAATTAAAGCATATTTTCCATCCAATACAACCTGCTGATGGTGAAAAAAGGTAAACATCTTGTGTAACAGATAAAAAAAAATTATTATTATTTTTTTACCCCAAATGATTGTAGGTGTTTTCTCCAGGTGTCTTTCTTTATACTTTCTCCTCCCTAGACCTAAGCATCAAGCTTGTAACTGCTTATTTGCGATCTCTACTTGCACAAATATGTAAAGTTTCTAGGTCCAGAATAAAGCTATTAATTTCCCAAACCTAAATTTAAAAATCAACCAATAAACCAAGCAAGTAAACCCTGCATCCTTCCTCCCCCCCAGTATTTCCAATATCCATAAATTCTCTCACTGACCTTGATTTCCTCAAGCGACAAAACCGATAGCCACATTATTAGTTTCTTCCTTTTTCCTCAATCACACACCCAACCTATAAAGCAAGTCTTCAACTGTGACTCCAAAATATTTTTTAAATCTCTATTTCCAGTGCCACAAGCCTACTTCATGCTGCCATCATATCTCACCTGAGCTACTACGAAAGCTTCCAGTTCATCTTCTTTCTTCCATTCATACTCCTCTATCCTAAATCGGTCTGGCACTAGTCTTGAATCAAAACGTAAGTCAGATCATGTCCCCCTCCTTCATAAAGGCCTATAATCATTATCAAAACTTAAAATATAAAATTCAAGCTTTACCACAGCCTACAAGGCCCCCTGCATGATTGACATTATGATGTATCTCCAAACTCATCTCATGTAACTCTTTGTTTTGCTTCCTTTAACTTTTATTTTCTTTTCGTTATTTGACATACAAAGCTCCTTCCCATTTCAGGGTTTTGAATTATTTTTCTGTCTGTTTGAATTTTTTGTCCCTAGTTTTTCAACTGTCTTGCTCATCCTCTTCATTCTGGTCTCAGCTACTGCCAGGGCACTATTGCAGGTTTGGTTTCCCAGGAAGCAGTTCTCAATTAGAAGATTAGAATGTAGTGCCAAAGTTGTCCAAATCAAAATGGAGTCACCTTTATTTTTTTTTTTTTAAATCCTGACAAATGAATCTTGGGAAGGCCACAAAGAGACGGTTCTCATGCATAAATGTCTGACATGGTGCTTGTTTTTCCATTCTTGTGATACTTCAAGATATGACTTTTTACTATGCACTTTATAAATTTCATTTTCATTTTTCTCAAAGGAAGCAAACAGGATGGCTATTACCCTTTTAATAGCATTTGATCTTTATCTTGGCATTTTCAGTAACAAACATTTACAATGAATTATAAAACTAAACTTCAGTCCCACCAAGAATAAGAGAACTGTAAACAATACCTTGTGCAAATGTTGGATCTGGATACCTATTTCCAAATCAGTAGGTTCAGCTTCAAAATACTTGCTTTGGGTTGTCTTATAAAATAGTTCTGTTTCAGTTCTTTTCCTGGATGGTTCCCCAAACCAGTAAGAGCGCTAAGAAGGGAATAAAAATGTAATCACCACCAATGCCATTGAAAAATAAAGCATTAAAAAAATACTTCAGCCTGTTAGCTTTTGTGTTAAAATGGATTGTATAAAATTTCTTGTTATGAAATTCTGGAGCTAGTTGGCTATAATTGGAATACCTAGGGCATAAAAGCAGACTATTCTACTAAAATTGCAACTGTTCAAGAGCCACTAAAGGAAATCACTTGTAGCAATTCAGCGTTGTATCACTACTCTCTATCAGATGTTTTCTGAGCAACACATAAGCCAAATGTAAAAATGAAAAATATTGAGGAGAGAGCAAGATACAAATGCTCCCCTTTTTTCTATGGTTCTGACTCTAAGAAGGAGATAAAGCAGGTGGTGTGTGTCCAGACATAACTAAACCTCTCCTTGTTAGTGTCAAAAGACTCATCATATATTAATGTCTTTATGATAGAGTCCAATCATTTATGAAAAACTTTCTTGCAAAGTGGTGGGTTACTCACAATTTATAAAGTTTCAGGTCATTATCTGCTATTTTTTTTATATATATGTGTGTGTAAATATATATATATGTACATATATACACACACAGAGAGAGAGGGAGGGGAGAGAGAGAGAGAGAGAATCAGGAAAACACTAGTAAATTGGTATGGCTGGAGTGTAAATAAGAATGGTTCTTTCACTTGATCAATTGTAGGCAGTGCAAAATTAATGCATAATAGCTTTTGTAGATATTACAAACCAGGTTCATAATGACTGTGAACTCTTATTGATAACATAAGCATTAGAACTCACCAGGAAGAAAAAGTTCCACGGCTTGGGCACACCATACTCTCCTGGAAAGACAGCTTCTACATAGCAGGCCACAAGGCAATACAAGACGGCATCAAATAAAAACATTCCCAGTATATAGCCAAAAAAAAAGTCATCCAGTTTGGTTGATGAGAACATGTTATTCCAACTAAGTCCAATTTCTGAGACATAGCAGAAGACATTTAATTAGGTGCCAACTGTGACTAAAGCAGAGTTATTCATTTACATAATAATTAAATAGCAAAGAGAATAATATGTTGACATTGTCTAGAGATTCCTACGGGAGTCAGCTACTTTCTTATACCGTTAGAATTTAGGTTGTCCCAGAGAACATTTGAGTAAGTAAAGTGCTCATGTAAAGTGCTCTCTATTATACCCCAAACAAGCAAATGATTATAAATGAATGAAACAAAAATAAAATGTGCCAAAAAGTCAGGAAAATAAGCTTTAAGAATAATAAGATGACCTATGGGTAAAGATGATGGCTCCTCTTTCTCTACTCCTCCTCATGCTAAGTGTTCATTTGAATATATAATTTTGGAAAAACATAATCTTTGAAAAGTAGGGATGGATGTTTTCCATAGGACAGAAGAGTGGAAGAATTTTTGCACAGATACTGTGCTGACGGAAAGAGGGAGTTCTTAAAAGCAGACTGTGTCGCTTCCTCCCCTATCACTAGACAGCAGGTGGCAATTCCAAAAGAAGTTAGAAGAGGCTCTAACAGACTCGCAGCAAGTTTCTGGAGAGAAGATAGAAGCCTTCATGTACTATAGGTGGTGGTATAAAGTAGTATAATTTTTTGAAGGGCTTTAGCAATATTAATCAACATTAAAACTGTGAATATCCAGTCAGACAGCACAGATACATCTACTAGGACATAGAAAAAAATTATGAAGTAGATACTCACGCTCTTTTTCCGAGTTGAGTAGAAATTTAACTCCCAGTCCCATTGCAAAATTTGAGCTGAGACAGGCAGTCAGCTTCTGGGTGAATGTCATCCGTGTATAGTAGAAAGAGAGGCCACTAGCTGGAAAGTAGATGACAAAAAAAAGCAAGCCTCCAGCAGCAACAGCGTAACTGCCTATAAATAAGAAGAAAATTATAAGGTCAATTTCAGCAGTCTTTAAAAACTTAAAATACAAATATCTTTGTTTTATTATAAGAGTATACTAAAATAAGCTCTAGGAGAAATATGAACTTGTTTGTTTTATTCACCATTATTTCCTCCAACACATAATACTTGGAACAGAGTAAGTGCCAAAATGTATTTTTTGAATAAATAAAACGCTGAAATAAAACATTTGAGAAAATGATTTTTCTAGAATTTATCATTCTATATGCAATAACTATGAATATTACAGACTTTAATAAAAATTATGGTTTTACTTATTATCACTCAGCTTAAGAAATTGTAAATGTAAATACTACTGCTGGAATAATTAGAAGATAACTATATTGTGTTGCTGGACATTATATGAGATTCAATTTCTGTCATGATACTGAGGGAAAAGAAGGATGTCTAAGTAAACATAGAAAGACAAAGTTGGTGTCAAAGAGCCAGATGTGGTTTAGAATATCAGGAGTTCACACGATTGCAAAGATGTGGAAACAACTCAAGTGCCCATCAATACATGAGTGGATTAATAAAACGTGGTATACATATACCATGGAGTACTACTCAGCCACAAAAAACAACAGTGGTCTAGCACCTCTTGTATTATCCTGGATCGAGCTGGAACCCATTTTACTAAGTGAAGTATCACAAGACTGGAAAAACAAGCACCACATGTACTCACCATCAAACTGGTATTAACTACTCAACACTTAAGTACACACATAGTGATAACATTTATTGGATGTCGGGCAGATGGGAGGGGGGAAAAGGAGATGGGTATATACACACATAATGGGTGCGGTGCACACCGTCTCGGGGATGGACATGCTTGAAGCACTGGCTTGGGTGGGGCAAGGCAAATATATGTAACCTAAACATTTGTACTCCCATAATATGCTGAAATTAAAAAGAAATTTAAAAAAATTTAAAAAAGATAAACACAAATATATTACAAATAAAAAATAAAGTTAGAAATATAAAAAAAAAGAGTATCAGGAGTTCAAAAATGCAATTCTGATTTCCAGAGTTACTATAATATTCAAAATATTAGTTTTCAACAAAAAATTAGGAAGCATGCAAATTAAGAGTATGACTCATTCACAAGAAAAAGGAAACTGTCTCTGAGGAAACCAGAGATTGGACTTGTTAAAGACTATAAACCAACTGCCTTAAATATGCTCAAATACTTTCAATAAAGAACTACAGGAAAGCTGCAGAAACATACCTCATGCACTAGAGACTATCAATAAAGTGACATAGATTATAAAAAAGAACAAATTACAGAGCAGAAAAATAAAATAACTGAAATGAAAAACTCACTAGAGGGGTTCAACTGTGTATCTGAGCAGGCAGAAGACAGAATCAGCAAAGTTGAAGATAAGACAATTGATATTATGCAAACTGAAGAGTGGTAAGAAAAAGAATGAAGAAAAATTATCAAAGCCTAAGAGACCTGGGGACATCATCAAAGGTACCAACATATACATAACTGGAGTCTCAGAAAGAGAGGAGAGACAGCAAAGGGTCTGGGTGATTATATGAAGAAATAATGGGTAAAACCTTTCCCCATGTAAAGAAAGACATGCATCTACACATCCTCCAAAACTCAGCTCCAGGTAAGATAAATCAAAGTGATTTACACCAAGACACATTAAAGTAAAAATGTCACAAGTCAGAGACAAAAACAGAATCTTGAAAGCAGCAAGAGAGAAGCATCCCATGATGTAACAGATGAAGAGTCAATTTCTTGTCAGAAACCTAGAGGCCCAAAGACAGGGGATAACATTTTTAAAGTGCTGAAAGTAAAAGAAATAAACAAATATAAACAAACAAAAGAAACTGGTAACAAAGAATTCTATTATGAGGCGAAACTACCCTTCAAGAATGAAAGAGAGACTTCTGGTTTCTGTTTCCACATGTAAGGAGCTCAGAAAGAGCCACTACACCCTAACATCAAGTAAAAAGTTGAACAGTCTGAAAAGTCAGCTTTTCTTTGTCCTTAAGAGAGGGAAGGACACAGGGAAAATCATGGCTCCCAAGATTAGGGAGAGACAGATGGCATCACGGCCTAAGGAAGCAGAGACTTTCCAGCAGAAACGACCGAGGGAACCAGTGCCAGGGTAGGAAAACCTGAACTGTCCCCTTGATGCGGTGCTGGAGGCTCAAGGTGGACGAGACTGAGAATTTAAAATGCCAGGGGACCCAGTCATTGAGGGAGGGGGCACTCTATTATGAGATACCTCCAGAGGCTTGAACAGGCACCTACAGCAAATATCAGAGAAAAATCCCCTCATGCTTCTGGCATAGGGAGGGGGAAAATGTACCATTCTGGATCTCAGGAGAAACTAGTTAACCAGAGCTTAAACCACTGGGGTATTATCAGAGCCTACGTGATCTGGGAAAAGGGAAATGCCCAATTCCAGCTCCCTCTAGTCTACTATATGGGAGAAGGGAAATGCCCAACTCCAGTCCACCCCAGCCATCCTACCCCATGTGCTGCAACTTGGATGGAACCTTTATCCTGAGTGAAGTATGTCAGGAATGGAAAAACAAACACCACGTGTACTCTCTAGTAACCGGGAGCTAATCAACGGGCACACATGGGTACAAAGAGATGTAACGGTCTTTGGAAACCAAGAAGGGGGAGGTTGGGAGGTAAAACTTTCCTCTTGGGTACAATGAACACTCTTCTGGTGACAGGCACACTAAAATCCCTGACTTTAGCATGACACAAGGTACATGTGTAACAAAAACATTCGCATCCCCTTAACATTTTGAAATAAAAAAATACCTGTACATGAATATCTACAGCAGTTTTATTCATAACTTCTAAAACTTGGAAGCAATCAAGATGGCCTTCAGTAGGTAAATTGATAAACAAACTAGTACATCCAGAAAATGGTGTATTATTCAGCACAAAAAAAGAAATGAGCTATAAAGCCATTAAAAGACATGGAGGAGTCTTAAATGCATATTATGAAGTGAAAGAAGCCAATCTGAAAAGGCTATGGACTGTATGATTTCAATTAGATGATCTGGGAAAGGCAAAACTATGGAGACAGTAAAAAGATCAGCTTGGCAAGTGTTGGGTGATTATGATGTGTTAATGTAGGGTTATCCATTACAACAAATATCACAATTTGGGAGGACACTGATAATGGGGGGAGGCTATGCCTGTGTAGGGCAGGAGGTATGTGGGAAATCTCTGTACCTTCATCTTACTTTTCCTGTGAACCTAGACTGCTCTAAAATAAATAAATAAATAAAGTCTTTAAAAATTTGTTAAGGGGGAATTAAGAAATTCCTAGATTAGCAAAAGCTGAGGAAGTTTGCTAATAGACCTTCTCCACAAGGTAGTTCTTACAGCTGAATGAAACGCCATTCGACACCATATAAAAGAATAAAGAGCTCCAGTGAAGGTAACTACATAGGTAAATACCAAAGCCAGTATTATGAAATTTTTTTTGTTTTGTTAACTTTTTTCTATATGATTTAATAGACAAATGAATAAATAATTTATAAATACATGCTAATAGACAAACATAAAGATATAATTTGTGCAAATGCCAACCTAAAGAGGAGCTGGAGCTTTACAGAAGAAGAGTTTTTGTATGTTATTGATGGTAAATTGGTACTAATTCAAATTAAATTAAGGCATTTATTGTAATCTCCAAATTACCACTAAGAAAATAAATGAAAGTGTACAGAAAAATAAATGAGATGGGACTCACAATAGAGAATATGAGCGAAAAGAGATATGATACGTACAGAATACAAAAATGGCAAAAGTAAAGTCCTTAATTATCGCCAATCATTAAAAGGTGAAGGCGGCAGAATGGATTTTTAAAAAATGATCCAAATATGCAAACTGGTTGAAAGTGAAAGGATGGAAAAAGATACTCCATGCAAATAACAGAAAGAGAGCTAGGTGGCCATAGTAATATCAGACATAATAGACTTTTGTTAAAAAATTGTTAGAGACATTAATTATAAAAGATCAGAATACATTAACAGATTTTACAGAAGAGGAAACACATATGAGTCATATTAGTAACACATACCGGGCTTCATTAGTAATTGGTACATGCAGATTTAAATTATTATGAGATAGCACTTCATATCTGTAATTTGGCACAAATTAAAGTTTGATAATACAAAATATTGGCAGGGATATGGAGCAATAGGAATTCTCATCATCTTCCAGGGGGACTTTAAATTCATAAAACCAATTTGCATGTGGGCCTGAAATGGAAAGAAAGCAATTTTTGTCTTTCTATATTAGACACTGTGCCTATACCAAGGAAGTAAACCAAAGATTTAAATGAATGAATACTTGCATCCACTGACTTGACTTCCTATTCATTCCCATCTTCCAATGTTTGAAAAATTTTTCTAAACCTACCTCTATTGGAAGAACTTTCAGGCTTATTTCAACTTGGAATATTTTAGTCTATATCCTTTTTTTATGTGTACACTATGCTTCATTAACTTTCATTGCTCTCTGCATGTCCTCTTATGATGGCTAATTTTATGTGTCAGTTTGATTGCATCATGGGGCATACAGTTAGACATTATTTCTGAGATGTCTGTGAGGATGTTTCCAAATAACACTAGCATTTCAATCAGTGGACTCAGTAGACTGCCCTCCCCAGTGGGGATGGGCATCATGCAATCTGTTGAGGGCCTGAAAAGAGCAAGAAGGTGAAGGAAGGAGTAATCCCACCCCCTCTCTTCCTCACTGCCTGCTTGACTGGGACCTCAGTCTTCTAGTTCCTTTAGACTGGGATTTATACCATCAGCTCCCCTGGTTCTCAGGCCTTTGGACTCAGACTGGAATAATACCACTGGCTCTTTCTTGTCCCCAACTTGCTCTCTGCAGATCCTGGGACTTCTCAGCCTCCATAATGGTGTGAACTGATTCCTCATAATAAATCTTTTATCTCCTACAATAATTCTCCTGTTTGGTTCTGTTTCTCTGAAGAACCATGACTAATATACCACTCAAATCATTTCCTTGTGCACATAACATTCATGTTCCTATGGTCATCTCTGTGAGGCAACATAATAAAGATCTATTAATCAAGTGCAAGGACCCTTTGAAGCAGTTTTTGTTTTCTTCCTCTTCACATATAACAGTCTAATAATCCAATATTAGCAGACATTAGTCCCTCAAATAGAATATATGAAAGATATCTCCATCTCAACTCTTCATGATGGAAGGGTGAGACAAATACCATATATGGAGGTAGCAGCTAAAAGTTAGAAAGAACACAGAAATATGATTCTATTTTTGGTTGGCATCCTTTTTTTACATGTATGTTGTGCTATACTAATTTTCATTGCTCTCTCCATTTGCTTTCAAATCATTTCACATGCATATGATCTTTATCTTTTCAGTTAGCATGTAAACAGAGGCTATAGATGAGCTGGAATCTAAAGTTTAAAACTAAACAATCTTTGTTTGCAATCTTTGTTTAGTCACTTAGAATATTTCACAGGAGAAACCTTGGACTCACTTTTATTGAAGAATGTGCTGACCATAAAGCTGAAGCATATTGTGGCAATGGCATAAAACAGCAAAAAAACGAAGACCACAGCTGGGTCACTGTGCTGGATGACTGGTGCAGGCTTAATCTAGCAAAACAGTTAGGAAGCCGGTTTAGTCACGCTCTAAGTGGCATCACACCACAACAAGACAGGAGAAATGAAACATCCTGAAATATTTTAATAGTCCTGGTCAAACCGAAGACAGTGTTCATTGAGATGGAGAGTTAACCATTCATTTCTTACAGGAAGGCTCGCTCATCTAGATTTAAAGTTTAGTCTGCGTAGAGACTAAGTAGTCTCTTGAGTTTCCACAGTGGAGTCAACAAAATGCCACATTTTTATTCCCTAGTAAACTGAGATCCATCAGGCCCACCCCGTGTTTGTGATTTCCCTCTCAAAGTTTTAGCTGCAGCACACTGCAGTCAAATAGACACTTGCCTTGATAAAGAAAACTATGCATATAAAAATGATGATGATAAAATACAACAAGAGGAATGTGCAGAAATAGGCAGCCCAGAGCATCCGATTACTGAGTCCTATCATGAGCTGGTACTCCTGTGGGAGAGATAACATAAATCAAATATTATATAAAACAATACATCCATACAGTGCCTTGGAGCTTTCATAATGCATTCACAAACATTATCTACTTTAATGTCTATAATCAAAATATGTTAAATAACAAATATGATCATCTCTAATTAATAGAGGAGAGAATCAAGGCTCAGAATGTCAAGTAACTTGCATAAAATTATTCAGCTAGTGAGTGCCAGTAATGTGTTTCCTTAAAAGCCCAAAGATCATTCCCCCACTAATTCACCTTATGTTGTTAAGTCCTGAAAAACACTTAAATAAAGCTATAAACCACTTATATTGATATCTCCTTTATTTTTATTATGTCCTCTTATAGGAGTATTAAAGAAATGTAAATATATTTTAATTTGATTATAAAGTTCAGAAGTAAACACTAAAACTAGGATAAAAAGAAGAAAAAGCTCACAAAGTTTTAGCAATAATCTTCATGAAATACACCTTTTCTTCAGAAGTAGTTGTTTATAGACACATGTAGTATTTCAAGTCATTTCTAATAACAGTTACTGAAAGCTATACATTTACCTCAAAGCTCAGCTTTAGCTGTATACCATCAATTTTGATGAATTGTATTTTCCCTAATTCAGGTTGAAATATTTTAAAATTTCCTTTGGTAATTTACTCTTTGATCTATGGACCGTTTATAACTGACATTTTGACAGATATCATATAGTTACTGAGTTTTAATTTTCATTTACATTGTTACCAGAAAAACATATTCTATATTATTTCAATCCTTTTATGTTAATTGAGATGTTTTATGGCTCAACATATGATCTTAGTTTAATTTCCAAATATATGCAATTTTTTTCTAGATATATTACCCTTATTGAACCTACAATTTAAAACCACTATGACAGAGAACATATTTTTATATTTTTTCAAGTGTCTAGTCTATCCAGTATCCTTGAAAATAATATATATTCTGCAATTGTTAGAAACAGTGTTCTACAAATATTGCTTAGGTTAAGGTGGTTGAGAGTACTGTTAAGTCTCACCTCATATCCAATGACAGAAATGGGTTGAAGTAAAAAGATGAAAAAAGATATTTCATGCAAAACAGTAACCAAAACAGAGCTGGAGAGGCTATATTAATATTAGACAAAATAGACTTTAAGTCAAAACTCCTACAGGAGACAAAGAAGGGCACTGTATTTTTATAAGGGTCAATTTACTGAAAAGATAATTATAAACATGTATGCACCAGACATCAGAGCTCCAAATTATATGAAGCAAAAATTAACAGAAGTGAAGTACAAATAGTTCTACAATTATAATTGGAGATGACAATACACAATTTTCAATGATGGCTAGAACAACCAGAAAAAAGACCAATAAGAAAATAAAGGGAAACAATGGACCTGACTGACTTATACAGAACATGCCACCCAACAAAAATAGAATACAGATTTTTCTCAAACGTGTGTAGAACATCTCCAGAATAAACTATGTTAGGCCACAAAACATGTTTTATTACATTTAAGAAAACAAATCATACAAAGTATCTTTTTCTGATCTCAACTGAATGAAACTAGAAAACAATAGCAAAAGAAAAATTGGAAAATTCACAAATAGGTGGAAATTAAACAACACACTCTTAAGCAATAGTGGCTTTCTCAAGCTCAAATGCCACTCAGGCAGGCAGGCAGGAACAGGCAGGAAGGCAACTATCAACTGTGTATTTACCTAGCATGATAGCAAATGCCATCCATCCAAAGTAACTCTGATGAACCTCAGGGCCCAACCTGCAACCTTGTCCAACTGCAGAACTCACATAGCAGTCCTACATACCACCTACTCAGGAAATGAACACTGTGGCCCATGTCAAACAGAGCCAAACTCAGAGCAAAGGCAGTGGCCCAGCCATCTAGAGAAACCAAAAGCAAGCTCTGCCTGTTCAGGGTCATTACAAGTTGGCCCATCCAGATTCACAGGCAAAACAGTGAAGAATAGTTGAATTTTTTTTTTTAAAAAGAACCAACTATATGCTGCCCTACCTTTTAGGATAAATTGAAAGTAAAAAGATAGAAAAAAAATATTCCATGCAAATGGAAACCAAAGAAAAACAGAGGTAGCTATGTCTATATCAGACAAAATAGACTTTAAATCAAAAACTGTAAAAACAAAGAAGATCATTATAGAATGTTAAAATAGTCAATTCATCAAGAAGGTATAGTAGTTACAAATATTTATGGACCCAACATTAGAGTGCCTAAACATATAAAACAAATATAAATAGATATGGAGAGACAGACTGTAATACAGTAATAGTAAAGGAACTTCAAAACTCTTTTTTGGGGATGGATCATTCCGATAGAAAATCAACAAAGAAACTTTGCTCTTGAACTACACTTCAGACCAATACACCTAACAGACATATAAACAACATTCCATTTAACAGCAAATGAATACACATTTTTCTCCAGCACACATGAACCATTCTCCAGGACAGATCATATGGTATGCCACAAAACAAGTATTAACAAATTAAACAGGCTTGAATTCATATCAACTATGTTTTCTGATCACAATGGTACTAAACTATAAATCAGTAACAGAAAAAAATCTTGGAATATTCAAAACTATATGGAAATTAAACAACATGCTTTGAACAACCAATCATCAAAAATAAATCAAAACAGAAATTTAAAAAATCTGGAGACAAATACTAATGCGAAAAAAATACCAAAACTAAGGGTTGCAAAATCAATTCTAAGAGGGAAGTTTATAGCATTAAATACCTCCATCAGAAGAGATATCTCAAATAAACAGCCTAACATTACACCTAAACAATCTAGGAAAAGTAAAACAAACTTAGCTCAAAGATAGGTGATGGGGAAAAAAAAACAACAATCAATGGAGAAATAAATAAAATAGAAACTGGAAAAACAATAGGAGAAAAACCAATGAAATGAAGATTTTTTTAATAAAGAGAAATAAAATTGACACATCCTTAGACAGACGAAGAGAAAAATAGAGATGACTCAAATAAGTAAAATCAGAAATGAAAGAGGAGATATTATTAATACAACTAATAACATAGAAAAGGATCATAGAGATTACTATATGCCAAAATTTAGATACCCTGGAAGAAATAAACAAACTCCTAAACACATACAAATTAACAGTGAACCATGAAGAAACAGAAAATACGAACAGACCATTAATGAGAAAAAAGATTGAATCAGTAATTTAAAAGTCTTCCATTTTAAAACACACAAAAAAGTTAAAAAAAATAAAAGTCTTCCACCAAAGAAAAGCCCAGGACCCTAATGGCTTCACTGCTAAATTTTACCAAACATTTAAATAAGAACTAATATCAATCCTTCTCGACCCTTCCAAAAAAACTAAAGAAGAGAGAATATTTCCAAACTCATTTTCTAAGGCCAGCATAACCCTGACACCAAAGCTCAACAAGGACATTACAAGAAAAGAATATCATAGGCCAATACCCCTAATGAACATAGATACAAAAATCCTCAACAAAATACGAGCAAACCAAATTCAACAGCACATTAAAAGGTTCACTCACCATGATCAAGTAAGATTTATCCTAGGGATGCAAGAATGGTTCCATATATACAAATCTATAAATGTGACATTTATTAACAGAATAAAGGACAATAACCATACAATTATCTTAATAACACTGCAGAAAAACCAGCTGACACAATTCAACATACTTTCATGATAAAAACTCTCAACAAATTAGATATAGAAGGAACTCACCTCAACATAATAAAGGCCATAAATGGGAAGCCCACAGGTAATATCATACTCAACAGTGAAAAGCTGAAAGCTTTTCCTCTAAGATCACGGACAAGGGATGCCCACTCTTGCCACTTCTATTCCACAGAGTATTGGAAGTCCTGGCCAAGCAATTAGGCCAGAGAAAGAAAGAAAAGGCATCTAAATTGGAAAGGAAGAACTTCCATTGTTATTGTTTGCACACGACATGATTTTATACAGAGAAAACCCTAAAAAATCCACCAAAAATCCTAACCATTCTAATGAATAAATGAATTCAGTAAATGCAGGATGCAAAATCAGCAGTGTTTTATACACCAACAACCAACTAGCCTAAAAATATAAAGAAAAAAATTCCATTTATAATAGCTAAAATTAAATTACATTGAAAAAATGCTGAGGAATACATTTAGCCAAGGAGGTTAAAATCCTGTACACTAAAAAAGCTACCAGACCTTAGTAAAAGAAATTGAAGAAGACAAATAAATGTAAAGATATCCATATTCGTGGATTAGAAGACTTAAAATAACAATATTATCCAAAACAACCTATAAATTCAGACAATCTGTACCAAAATTCCAATATTATCTTTCACAGAGAAAAACATTTCTAAAATTCATATGGAACCAATAACCAAAGCAATCTTTTAAAATTGATACACAATAGCTGTACTTATTTTGGGGATATATGTGATATTTTGATACATGCATACAATGAGTAATGATCAAATCAGTGTATTCTTGAGTAAAAAGAACAAAGCTGTAGGCATCATACTCTTTGACTCTAAACTATATTTACAAAGCTATAGTAATTAAAACAGCATGGACTGGCATAAAAATGTACACATTGATCAATGGAACAAAATAGATCCAAAACAAACCCCACATTTGCCATCAACTGATTTTTGACAAAGGTGCCAAGAATACACAATGAAGAAAGGATAGTCTGTTCAATGAATGGTCCTGGGAAAATTGGCTATCCACATGAAGAATAAAGACTGGACTCATCTCACACCATATATTCACACTTGTTAAAATGACTATTATCAAAAGGATAAAAAGATACCAAATATTGGTGAGAATGCAGAGAAATAGGAACCCTTGAACACTGTTGGCGGGAATGTAAATTAGTACAGCTATTATAAAAAGTTGTATGGAGGTTCCTCAGAAAAACAAAAAAACAGAGTTACCATATGATCCAGTATTCTCACTTCTGGGTATGTATCCAAATGAAGTGAAGTCAATATGTTGAAGAGATATTGGCACTACCATGTTCACTGCAACATTATTCACAATAGCCCAGATATGGAATCATCCTAGATATCCATCAATGGATGAATGGATATAGAAAATATGTACATATGCACACTGAAATACTAGTTTGCCTTTAAAAAGAGGGAAATTTTGTCATTTGAGACAACATGAATGACTCTGCAGAACATTGTGTTAAGTGAAATAACCCAGGAACAGAAAGACAAGTACCACATGATCTCACTGATATGTGGAACCTAAAACAATCGAATTCATAGACGCAGAGAGCAGAATGGCGGGTACCAGAGGCTGGGGGAGGGGAGGTGGAAGGAATGAGGAAATGTTAGACAAAGGGAAAAATGTGTCAGTTAGGAGAAATAATTGATAAACATTTGAGGTGAATAAAAAGCACTAAAATAGCAGAAAATATTGGTAAATAGCTTGCATTTAAATTAAGAACTTATAATTTTTAAAGGGCCCCATGGTGAGAGCGAAAGACATTAGGAAAAGATATCTGTAACGTGTATCAACCATCAAAACAACTGTATTCCAAATACACTGGAAGTTCTTCCAGCCCCAAACGAAAGCAAAACAAAACAAGTAGAGGCTGGTATGGTGGCACTTGCCTGTAGTACCAGCTACTAGGGAGGCTGAGGCAGAAGGATCTTGAGCCTAGTAATTCAAGTCTGGCCTGGGCAACACAGCAGACACTTCATTGAGGAAAATATACAAGTGGCCAATAAACATTTAAAAATATGTTCAACCTCATTAACATTTAGAAAAATGCATATTAAAACCATAGTGAACAGGAGAGCTCAACACAGTATCCAGAAAAGTGAGGACAAACTGGAATGCAACTGCAGCCCTTTATCCGTCTCCCTCTACCTCTTAGCAATGACAACGTTCAGAATGTAATGCCTACTGCTTCACTTTAGCTTTCCACATCATGCCACTTCACTTTTGGCCAACTTCAGCCAGAAACCACAGGGACAGAATTTTCTAGGAAACAGTTTCCAGTATAAACGAGTCGGTAAGAAAACAGTCCAGCGACATGAGATACCATTACACACTCACCAGACTTGATAAAATTAGAAAAGACTGGTAACACCAAATGTCGGTGATGACATTTGTGGAGCAAACAGAATGTTCATGCATTGCTATGGAGCATGTAAATGGGTAGAACCTTACTGGCAAACTTTGGCGTTATCTACTAATGCTAAATATACATAATGCAACATTCAGCAAAAAAGACGTGCATAAAATCTTCATAGGAGCATTACTTATAATAGTCTTCAAAGAACCCAAATGATCATCAAAGGAAAATTGATAAATTGTGATATAATCATACTATGGATTCTTAAAACTCAATTAATGTAAATGAATTACAGCTACATATTCAGCTGAATGAATCACACAGACGTGGAATATTAGAGCACACGATTCCATTTATTCCAAGTTCAAGAAACAGACAAAATTAACTCCTGATTTTAGAAATCAGGTTAGTGTATATGTTTGGAAAAAATTTTTGAAGGGTATACACAAAGGCACTGCTAGGGTGCTGGCAGTGTTTCATTTCCTAACAGGACAATGACGAAACAGGCATATTTTCTTTAAGCTAAATCCATCCAACCATACACTTACGATTTGTGCACTTTTCTTTATGCATGTTGTAAAACAAGGAATAAATATAAGTCATATGAATGAAGTTTGTACAGCACGCTCTGGGTAGCACCAAGGAAAAAGAATCAAATTATAGTTGAGAATTAAAGAGAAATATCAACAAGGAGATGGCACCTATGTAAGGTGAGGCAAGAAGGTTAGTGTGTGTTCACCCATCAGAGGAAAGAGAGAGGCGTTGCAGTCAGAGGAAATGAACATAAGGAAGCTTCAAAATAAGCCATTCATTTTGGCTGGAAGGAAAGGGATTTACTGAGGTAAACAACAACAACAACATCATCACCATCATGATGGGAAGCAGCTAGATGCCAAATCTTTGACGATCTGTATGCTTAATTGGACTTTTTACCCAGCAGGCAATTGAATAAACAAATCCACAAAATGTTTTTACAGCCATTGGTGTTACAGGGTACTTACCCTGGCAACAATGTGCAAGGTAGATTAGGAGGCAAGATAGTTGGCAGAGAGATGAGAAGAGAGAGATGGTGAGAAATAATGTGAACCTGATCTGTAAAGTGGTGTTGCAACTAATAAAGGAAGAAAATTACATCTCTCATGATTACACAAAGGAGATAAACTGAAATGGAGAGACCACTGATACTAACAACTACAGCTCACAGTTCCCGAGCAGCTGGTATGCGCCAGGAACTACACTCAACGCTTTACATGTATTTCTTCATTTATGCATCACAATAGCAGACCTGGGTGATTTAAGAGTGGTAATTTTTCATATAACATCTCACTTAATATCATGACAGCCCTGCTAGTTAGGTATTATTAATCTCAATTTACACCTGAGAAATTAAGCTAGAAAAATTATATACCATGTTATAAGAGTTAGTAAGTAATAGAGCCAGGACTCAAACCTATGACTTGTCGGAGTCCCTGAAACAAAGTAGATACTTAATAAATAATCACTGGTTAAATGGGTGATGACTAGATTTTGAACTACAAAGCTTCTGGCTTAGCACAACATGCTCTGGACCAAGATGTTATATAATACCGGAGGTGACCAGGTCATTTTTTTTTTTAAATGCACAGATCAGAAACTGGTAAAAAAAAAAAAAAAGTCGCAGAATCACAGATCTTGGAATTGTATCTAAATTCATCTAGACATAATTCTAATAGCTTCTTTATTCTAATTACTTCTTTATTCCACTGAGGTTTCAGGACATTTTCGCATTTAAATTTTATCTGTAATATTCTCGTGAAGTTGTTTGTCTAGAGCTAAAACCAAAAACCATATTAAAAATTCTAATAAAATTATAGCATATTGCTAAGAGATTTAAATGCTCAGTCCTTGGCCGCTCCTAAGACATAACAATTGACCAGTGTTGAGTATGTAGAGATAATTCAACCTCCCACATAAAATTTCCCTCCACATCCAGAATTTTCTACAGAAGTTCTATCTACCATAAGAAAAGCGGAGTTACCTTCAGTCGGTTTTCCTTTTCCGACACAATGGATTGAACGAGGGTAAGATAGTTCATAGAGAAGATAGATACAATTACTAAAGGAATGAAAAGACCACTAAATATAAAGAAGAAGTCATAAAAAAATGATGGGTATGGAAATCGTTGAACAAAAATGCTGACATTATCAAACAGCAATTGTGTAGCACTGTGGTTATGGTGGCTCATGATGGCCATATCTACGAAATGTTGTACAATCAGGAATCCTTCAGCGATGTACCCTAAAAGAGAAAACAAAGATTGCTAAGTACAACAGACCGAAAAATAGTTGAGCTGAACAAAGAAAAAGGCAATTAAAGTTTGTCAAAGATAGCAAAGCTAACTGTTGTCATGAGGCTGTTCTCATGGTCTAACTTTCAGAGCAGCTATCATGGTTT
This sequence comes from Lepilemur ruficaudatus, assembly GCA_963574885.1. Lineage (NCBI taxonomy): Eukaryota > Metazoa > Chordata > Mammalia > Primates > Lepilemuridae > Lepilemur > Lepilemur ruficaudatus. The sequence continues at coordinate 38,052 of CAUYRT010074762.1, forward strand.
CACCACATGAGTACACAGGAAATACTTTCTAAAAGAATCATAATGCCCAGCTTCCAAGAAATGAAATACTGCATGAAATTATAGAGTTACTTTCTACAATTTCAATGAAGTGACATAAAACAACAAATGCTGGCGAGGTTGTGGAGAGACAGGAACACTCTTACACTGCTGGTGGGACTGCAAATTAGTGCAACCTCTGTGGGAAAGAATTTGGAGATTCCTCAAAGAGCTAAAAGTAGAATTACCATTTGATCCAGCAATAGCTTTATTAGGCATCTACCCAAAAGAGC
>CAUYRT010074763.1:0-26668 GCA_963574885.1 Lepilemur ruficaudatus
AATGGAGGGGTATTTCCTAATGCCCCAGGTTGACTAAACACACCATCCGGTATATAATGATGTTCTCCATTACTCATTTGTCCATAGGTTGTCAGATATGGCATAGGCTGGTCTCCAGCCGTGGACCATGCTGCTTCCCCAAGAGAATATGGAAATCCAATGGATGGAGCATAGTAACTAGGCATATATGGATCGGACATTGGTGGATAGCTGTTACTCTGCAAAACAAAATACCAAAATCAGTAGCGAAATGTCCTCTTAACAGGAGGCAAAAAAAAAAAGGGCATCTGAAAGATTAAAATGGAATATTTTTAAATACAGGAAAAACAAAGATGTGTCTATTCTAGACAAACAAAATAAAAACTTTAAATCCAGTTTTATCAACAGAAACATTTGCTAATGAGTATTCATATTTGAAAATATTTGTTATATAATTACTTACAGAGCTTTTTTTTCTGGTGTGGGGAGGGAAGCAGGGGTGGAATGAGGATTATTTTTGAAGAACCAGATCCTCCAGCACAATTTGAAAATACCATAAATTTCTACAAAAAGCTGATTTATAAACTTTGCAGACATAAAATTATTATTTACAGCCAGGTGTATTTTTAATCTAATGTAGTATTCTAAAATTTACATGCAGGGATTAAACCTGGAAACTATTGTCAAATGACAGAGGGATTAAATTACGGTTTATCTATATGATGGAATCAATTCAGTCATTGTTCATTCATTAAGAAAAAAATGAAGAAATGCTCACATTCTGAACAAAAAAAAAGATTGAGGATTATGTCTATAGCATGAATCAAATTTGTTCTGCTTTGCTTTGCCTTGTTCATTTTGAAAGAGAAAGAAAACAAAAAATCCTTACCATGGTTTCTTAATGGTGAGATAACAAATGCCCTGTCTTTATACATGCCTTTATTTTCCAAATTTTACACAATAAACTTACCACTTTCCAGATTAGAATTTTTAAAAATTTATAAATGGTGAGTTTATGTAATTTTTTTCCAGAGGCACTATTATTATATCAACTTTCATTTTGAATAATATATTAAGTAATAATTGTTTAGTGATTTTCCAAAAATCAAGGCACCAAATTCTATTAAAGAAATAAAAACCTCAAATTTGTTACTAGCCAATATTTTTTTTTAAAAGTATTTTACAGGTAATCCTAGCACTCTGGGAGGCCGAGGCGGGAGAATCGCTCAAGGTCAGGAGTTCGAAACCAGCCTGAGCAAGAGTGAGACCCCTTCTCTACTATAAATAGAAAGAAATTAATTGGCCAACTAAAAATATATAGAAAAAATTAACCGGGCACGGTGGCGCGTGCCTGTAGTCTCAGCCACTTGGGAGGCTGAGGCAGAAGGATTGCTTGAGCCCAGGAGTTTGAGGTTGCCTGAGGTAGGCTGACGCCACAGCACTCACTCTAGCCCGGGCAACAGAGTGAGACTCTGTCTCAAAAAAAAAAAAAAAAAAAAGTATTTTACAGATTTCCTTTGAAAGTAAGTTTCTTATGCCAAAAAAAAAAAAAAAAAAGTAAGTTTTTTATGTCAAAAAGAAGCCTGATGCTAGATTTCCAATCTCTGACTTGGGTGTGATTTTAAAGCTCTGGACAGATTTTTAGAATTTGTAGGATTATGTATTTCTATTGTTTTCATTTATACTATTTTTTATTGTTGTATTGTTATTTTTCTCCCCAAATACAGTCGGCCTTCCATATCCATGGGTACCACATCTGTGGATTCAACCAACTGCAAAACAAACATACTTAAGAGGAAAAAAATGAATGGTTAACAGCACAGGCTTTTTTTGGTCATTATTTCCTAAACAATACAGTATTCTGGAGGAAGTGCATAGATTATATGCAAATACTCCAACATTTTATGTAAGGGTCACTTGAGCTTCTCCAGATTTTGGTATCCAAGGGGGGTCCTAGAACCAATCCACCACAGATACTAAGGGACAACTATTTTCTTGCTTTGCAGTTGGTTGAAACCACAGACACAGATCCCACAGATACAGGGGGCTGACTATACTCAAAACTGAAAAATTTGTGTGTTACAACTTAATAATTTAGTTGAACACTTTTTTTTGTTTTTCAGTTAGGTTGGATAATTATCTATAATTGAAAATATATTCAAAGAATATTCACAATATCATCACTAAAAGAATTAACAGAATTTGTGAAACTACCACAACAGTAGCATCTTTGCAGAAACCAATGTTGGAAATATTGACTGCTATATTTAAATACACCTACAAAGAAAAGCCTGAGGGAAGCTCAAATGCAACAACAATGGTATTTAAAGAAAAATATTGTAAAGAACTTAATGAGTAAATTTTAGAAGCCACGAAGATGATGCATACACACGTATAATTCAATCACTAAAATAACTGCTAAGAATAAAAATACTCATAGTGCTTCACACTGACAAGAAACTGTGATATAAAACTCTAAAAAGAAGTATAATGAAAAGGAACAGATGTTCAGCCAGTACAAATATATATAACATATATAACTGATTAAAAGATAAAATTGTCTTTACTACCCCTTTTTAAATAGTTACTTCAGCGTATCCTTTTATTTATAATTTTACTATTTATTTCAACCACTTACCAAATGCCTACATTGTAAAAAAACATAGATATAAGATACTCATTCTAAACGAAAACCTACAGTTCAGTGGAAAAGACAAAATACACAGGAAGTGAATAAATTCCACACAGGGAAGAGTAGGAGAGCTGTGCTGAACACAGAGGTAATTGGTTTCAGTGTCTTAATTTTGAATGTTGGCACTGAAATCTGGACTCAGTAAATCTTTATTTGGATGCAGGAGTGAAAAAGCAAACCAACCAGAAAGTTTTTTTTCTGAACATTAACGAAATTATACTCATAATTTAATATTCTTATTTCACCATGACAAATGCTGAATTCTACACAACAGTTACCGTCAAGTTCTCAATTCGTCTATATCTACAGTGTAATCTAAGCGTCAACAAACTAAAGGGCCAAAGAGTAAATTTTTAAGTTTCGCAAACTATGCCTAGTCTCTGGTCTCTATCACATATTTAGGGTTTTTGCCCCCATCCCCAATAACCCTTTTGTAAGTTGAAGGTTTTCTCAAAAAACAACAGGCCATGGCCCCTGGGCCACAGTTTACCAATCCAGGTTTAACTGGATACCTAATCTGGGCCAATTCCTAAAAAAAAGAAACTCCCTACTGAGTATGTTAGCTAGTGGTTGTAACCTCAGTGACTTGGGAGGCTGAGGCAGGAGGACTGCTTGAGGCCAGGAGTCCAAGACCAGCCTGAGCAACATAGTGAGACCCTGTTTCTATAATAAAAAATCAAAAAAATCAGCTGGTGTAGTGGTACATGCCTGTAGTAACAGTTACTTGGGAAGCTGAGGAAGATCACTTGAGGCCAACAGTTCAAAAGCTGCAGTGAGCTATGATGCTGCCAACACACTCCAGCCTGGGTGACAAATCTAGACCCCACCTCTTAAAAAACAGAAAGAAAATGCCCAAACCTATACTATTAGATTAAGAGAACAACTTTTTGTCAATTCTGTCACACCTACGGCAAAAACAGGCCTCAACTTTCCTGAGTGTGCAGGTCATAATTTTCACTACTTCACCCCTAAATTAGTGATTTTGTCAAAATAATAGTTTCATTTACTTTAAAATGTGCTCCAGTAGTTACAATTGCCTCCCAGTTTTGGCTAATAAAGCAGAGATGCACTGGGGTCCTTATCTGATTACAGAGAGATTCTCAGTGTTATTACCACCGCAAATACACTGTAGAAATGGTCTACTTTCTCCTGTTTATCCAACAATCTAAGCATTTATTTCCCTATTCTTTCAGTAAAGATTTTCAACAATACTATTTTCCTTAGTTCTATTAAAGTAACTTAAGCAGATTCCTTTCTAAAGTTAAGGTTTGGTTTCAGTTCTAGTAAAAACAGACTTGCAGGAGAAAGTTGAAAAGTAAGGTATGATGAACTGTTACAGCTCTTTTAGAATTTGTCTAGCAAGTTTTCAGTTCTTCACCAGAAACTAACCCCCAACACACACACACACACACACACACACACACACACACACACACACACAAAATAATGATCAACTAATTCTGAATTAGTAGTTTCAAATGTAATTTTTGGTATTAAGTGTAAATTAATGTATGTTTTGCTAATATAAGATAAATGTTTAATTGCTAACTAAGTGGAACATCAATTAGAGGAGTGTATCTTGGCAGTGAAGAATAAAATTTCTACTCACTGATGATGGAAAACAATAATTCAAAACTTGCTTTTACTTTTTCATGTCAAACAAAGCTGGTTATAATAAGTGTAATCAACTCAACAATTTATGTCCAGTGTCTTTAAACTAGTGAGTCTATTCATAATTTGAAAACTGTTCAGTAACAATGAAATTTTACTATGTTCTTTAAAGATATGCTACCTTTATTGGGAGGCCAAGGCAGGAGGATCGCTTGAGGTCAAGAGTTCCAGACCAGCCTGAGTAAGAGTGAGAACCCATCTCTTACTACTAAAAATAGAAAAATTAGCTGGGCATGGTGGCAGGTGCCTGTAGTCCCAGCTACTCAGGAGGCTGAAGCAGGAGGATTGCTTGAGCCCAGGAGTTTGAGGTTGCAGAGAGCTATGATAACACCACTGCACTCTAGCCTGGGTAACAAGAGTGACACTTTGTCTCAAAAAATAAATAAATAAACCCACAGACCCTTTATCCACAGCTTAAACAGACACATAATCTGGAGAGGCCATCTAGTATATGGCTGAAGTGAAGCCATGAGGTTTCTACGTATTAATAATCCCAGTCCAGAAGGGTGCCAGTTATTTACACTGCAAATTGTTTTCTCATCTACTAAAAGGAATAAAGATACAGTACCTAGGCCACAGGTATTCAACAAACAGCAGTTATATTTATTAATATAATTGAACGTGCTTCTTTAAAATGTAAATTAATCACCATACATGGTATAATTTCAAACCTACTCCAGATTTAAGAGTATAGTCTGGGTGCGGTGGCTCACACCTGTAATCCTAGCACTTTGGGAGGCCAAGGTGGGAAGATGAGCCCAGGAGTTTGAGGATGCATGGAGCTATGATGATGCCACTGCATCCTAGCCAGGGTGACAAAAAGAGACTTTGTCTCCAAAAACAACAACAACAAAAAAAAAACATAAAGTCAGTGTGACATAGTAGTCTCAAGGATATGGGCTCAATTCTTTACCACTTTCTTTGTCAGTGATCTCATCAGATCATTTAATTTCTCCGCATTTCCTTGTTGATAAAATGGGGCTAATACCTGCCACTCTATTCAATTGTGAAGTTTTTTTTAAAACAACTTTGTTAATTGAAAAATGTTATATCAAAGTATTATGAATCATGTCTTTTACCTGAAGATTAAAAGTGCTTCCTTAGAATTTCAAAATCATTTATAATCATTATTCTTTAGCCTTGTGATGTAGGTCAATTATTTTTCTATTAATTCAGAGAAAACTTGAACAAGAAGAAAAATTTCATGGTTACTGTTCTGACCTGAGGACATTTTAATACAACTCAATTATAACTGAGTCTTTCAATTATAATAACTTAATATCCATTTTTACTTCATAATTATCCAAACATCCAAGAAAGAGAATTGGGCAATGTCTTAAAAGCTCAGTAAAAGTTAAGGCATTATTCACCAATAATAGTTAGTACTTGTATACAAAAAAATGAAAACGTTTTTCCATTAAGAATCTGAGGTACTTTCAACTCTTTAACTGACTTCTGAATTAACAAAAAATGATGTCCAGTATTCTTTCAATGCTTATATCATGCTGTGTATTTTCTTCGATTACTGTACTTTACATAAATATAATTTATGTATATCTAATCATAACAATGCTGTAAGAAAAATGTCATATATGTAATAATATTCAATCTGAATCTTTCCCCAACCATAATTTTGCAGTCGCTAATTCTATCAGCTAACCTAAACTTCTGATTCATTTAATAAATCCTTAAGGAATGGTTACTACGTGCCAGATACTATACTGGTCAGGGGAGACAAAAAGATGAACATGATCTCCAACATGGAGCACTTCACTGATACAGTGAGGAAGACATACATTCCCTACAATGTTATAAGTACTAGAAATGAAAAAGAATGCAAAACAAACCAAGTACAAAGGAGGGAGGAACAAGTAACTGGGACATCAGAAAAGACTTAATGAAGGAAGTGACACAATGTCTGCGTGTACACATTTGTGCATAAAACAGAGAGATAAATACAAAGACTGAGATCATGAAAGAAATATTCAGAAAATATTCATATTTTCAGAGAATGGTAAGTCCTATTTCCCTAAGTTAGATGGAGAAAGTTGACAAAAGATAGGGTAGAGAAGGAACTGGAGACATTTTAAGAGCACTCATATAATAAATGCATCCACTGTTATTAAGCTGTGGTACTTCATCATGACAATGACAATAATCAGACTTAGATTTTAAGACAACTGCTGAATGGCAATATCAAATTACCAGTCAGAAAATCATTCCAAACCCTAGGGTGCTACATCAAAAAAAAAAAAAGAAAGAAAAAGAAAAGCATTCCAACAGGCAGAGATAATGAAAACCTTAACTAAGGACAGTGATGGCAGGGGCAGAAAATAACAAAATCCAAAATACTATTTTTTATTCTTAATGCTCCATACAACTTCTCTGATAAATCTAGGTAGGAATTTAGTTCCCCACAGATGGCAAGCAGACAAACTCAAATTTCAGTTTTCCAATTTATTCTTCAAACTCATATGCACAAATTACAGGGCATCTTTAACATTGCCTACTGAAATCTGAATTATGCGACCAACTTAATCACCAAATTATTCTGAAGAACTATAGAAAACTAATTTTAAGACCTGAAGGACTGACATTTACTTTCAAAATTACTATAAAAATTATTCCCTAAGAAATTGAACACTATGAAATAGAAGAAAATATGCTGCCATAGAAGTAGACTTATTTTAAATTATCTCTGGGTTTGATCTGAATTAAATCTAAGTATATAAAACAATTTAAATCATTAGCCAAAACCATTAAACACCTTTCTCATCAAGACTCATTTTTGTTATTTATAATTTTAAAATCAAATAAAGGGATTTAATTTTAAAAGCGTGTATTTAGTTGAAAATAGTTTTAATTAAACAATTACTTCACTAAAGTCAGTATACAAAGACCCTATTAAATATACTTACATAACTTTAAATCTGCCAATAATTTGAGATGTCACCAATAAATCCAGTTTTCACTAATTTGCTATAACAGCACTCTTTAAAAGGTTAATTTTTTTTAAATTTTGTATTTCACTAATTAGGAGTAACTTAAGTTGTTCTCATAACTTAAAGATTCCAGATAATTTCCAATTTTTCTCTACAAAAACCCAGTTTTCAATATTCTACAGTATTAGTGCTCTTTAAAATGTAAATATGTGCATTAAGGATAATTATTTTTAACACTTTCAAAAGATGACTGGGGAAAAACCTATTCAGTACTGGCAAAAAGAGGTAGAACAGGCATTACTGGAATAAGACTTTAAAATTTCAAACAGGACATAAATATGTTGATTAAAATATCAAGTTACTACAATTAGTAAAAAATTTTAAAAGCTTTTTCATTTGAGTATCACTTATTTTTTTTGAGACAGTCTCGCTTTGCTACCTGGGCTCGAGTACCATGGCGTCAGCCTAGCTCACGGCAACCTCAAACTCCTGGACTCAAGGGATCCTCCTGCCTCAGCCTCCCCCAAAGCTGGGACTACAGGTGTACACCATGACGCCTGGCTAATTTTTCTATTTTTAGTAGAGACGAGGTCTCACTCTTGCTAAGGCTGGTCTCAAACTCCTCGCCTCAAGCAATCCTCCTGCCTTGGCTTTCCAGAGTGACAGGATTACAAGTGTGAGCCACCGCACCCAGCCTTAATATCACACTAAAACAAATCTTTTATAAATGTTTTTGCCCCAACATAAGGAATAATGCTGCAATTGAAAAAAAAAAAAAACTCATTTTGGGTTCACCATAATGGTTTCCCAACACTTCCTAAAATTTTTTTACAAGTAAAACTTATGCATAATTCCAATATACAGCACAGAGAAGAAGCACAGCTCTGGTTGCCACACTGATGGGATCCCCTGATCTCCCTTCCTAAAGTACCTCTGTGCAATGTCAAGAACTCCTGTCACAAAAACCCTTCTGCAACAAAAATCCTTCTCAGTCTTTGAGACAAATAAAGAACAAGAAAGTATCTGTTACTAAGTAAAACAAGTAAGAAGATTCTTTCAGGTAGCAATTCTGAAACTGTCTTTTACAGTCCACTAAAATTCCTTAAGAAAGAATTTGAACAAGTCAGGAGCTTCATAATACATCTTTATCTTAAGATATTCATTTTAAATTATAATTTATAAACTATGAAATCAAGCAGTAAAAACCCCAAATTTATCTGATCATGGAGATTTTTTTGAAAGAACATATACTACGCCTCATAATATTAGAATTCCTCAAAAAAATTGGAAAACACTGCCATAAGGGTTAACTAAGATTACTATATGGGCGGGCCAGAATATAATAGAAGTATATTTCTTTTAAAACTTACATTACACTTCACGAATGATCTTCTACTTTCACAATTTTAGGTGGAAAAGTAAATTTGTTGAGATCATAAAGTTAGATTATATAAATTTTTTCAATTCCTTTAAGAATAGCCAAACTTTCACAGATTCTATGACCAGTTTTTATTTTTCCTCATTTATTTATTCCTCACCATGCATGCTAGGAATGTAACTCAGCAGATAGGAGGGGGTAGCTAAGGAGAAATGACCAAGAAGTAGATTAGGTTGAACACAAACCATTGTTCTCCAGTTGTGAAAATAATCCTACATTCCACAAACAGAGAACCACTTTTTGTGCAAATTTTCTCTATAACTATACTTTTAAGTTTTGTAGTAACACTTGGGTTCCTGATTCTTTCATAGTTTTAAAACTCTAAGTTAAAATTTCAGTACATTTTTCACATTTCCCCATACATGGAAGCAGACAAGCTCAAATTTCAGTTCTCCAATTTATTCTTCAAACTAACATACACAAATTATATAGTATCTTTAACAGTTCCAATTAAAACCTGAATTTTTAATTTTAATAATTTAGAATCAACTTCATCATCAAGTCAGTCTGAAAAATCATGAAGAACTATTTTTAAGACTTAAAGGTCTTAAAGCACTTTTTGCTTCCTTTTAAGCAAAAACACACAAAAAAGTTTCATTCCAGGATGTTCTCTCCGAAGACACCGGTTAATACTGAAAAGTATTTCTTAAATTTGTTTCCAGCAGAGACCTATTTTAATAACAGAAACAGATGCAGAAACGGTATATAGATACCAAATACCATTATTTTTCAATGTTTAAATCTAAATTATTCCTATACACAAATTCTCAAAAGCTACCACTTACTTAATTTGATAAAATTCTCCATGTCTACAATATAGAAACAAATATTTTACAAAGTCTATTCCTTAACACTATCAAATTATTAAAACTTTCAGCAGGCCGGGTGTGGGTGGCTCACGCCTGTAATCCTAGCACTCTGGGAGGCCAAGGCAGGTGGATCATTTGAGCTCAGGAGTTCCAGACCAGCCTGAGCAAGAGCGAAACCCCATCTCTACTAAAAAAAATAGAAAAAATTAGCTGGGCATGGTGGCACATGCCTGTAGTCCCAGCTACTTGGGAGGCTGAGGCAGGAGGATCACCTGAGCCCAGGAGTTTGAGGTTGCTGTGAGCTAGTCGTACGCCACGGCACTCTACCCCAGGCAATAGTGAGACTCTGTCTCAAAAAACTTTCAGCAATTACCAATAAAATTTAAACTAAAATGCCTTATAAAAAAGAAAATATTACATTTAACCAAAAATGGCAGGCAATTTCATACAACTAATCCCCCCACTCCACATACACAAATTTCTAGCTAATTAAGCCTTCTAATAAGCTTAAGCTACGAAAATACAGCAGTGACATTAAAAGATGAAATTCTTTCAACATTCAAAAAATTCTAACCATAACATATAAAAATAATGTTCATCTTCCAATCCTTAGAGAATTCTCCAGTGCCATAAACCTGCAATTGCTATTCACCACTATGCAGGCACACTAGATGAATTAATTCATGTCATGGTTAGTCTCATTCAACTACAATATCTATTTGATTAATTTCCTAGAACCTGAAACTGTAGGGACTTACCTGATTTGTCTGGCTACTTAAGTATGGCTCAAAATCATCATCATTTACAGCATCTTTTTGATGAATCGAACCGTTTTGTACTGAAACTAAAAAAATACTTGTATTAGAAGTGTTACAATTATCTTTATGAAACTCACAGCACAAGCTATTGTTTTTAATAAGTGTTGTCATTATCCTTAGGAAACAGCACAACCTAACATTTTTAATATTTCTAAAGTCAACTCAGAAAAAAATAATCCTAAATTCTTTTTTCTTTTCATTTAGGAACCCTCTTAAGGATAAACTTTATTTTGGATACAAATATTTATGTGCCACAAAAAAACCTAGAAATCTTGTGATATAAGCCCAAAATTAGAGAAATACAAGTCATATGTACACTTCCGCTTACCAAAAACTTTAAGTAAATATCCAATTTCAACACTGTAGTGAGTAAACAATTATACAAAAATGTTGTAAAGAGTTTCCTAATGCTGTATTTGAATCTAAAATAACTACTTCAAGTAGTGTTGTCAATAATAAAAAGATTTCTGAATGTTCTCTCTCTGTTTAAATCTCTGTATTATTTGGTCTAATAAAGGTAAGAATGAAACAACTATTTTGGATCTAAAGTTACAGTAAATGTCTTAAATGTCTCCAGTAAAGTGACTAAATTCACCTAAAACAGAATCACAATGAATTACGGAAAACCTAAATAAAATGGGCCTTAATTCTAACTCCCCCCAAAATTAAGACTTTCACATGAAAGTACAAATAAAAATACTGAAGATAACCATTATTCTTGCAACACATGAGAAACGAGTCAGAAAATAATTTAGAACATCACATTTGTTCAGAGGTCATTTCCATAAGCGCTCTGTAAAGCTGTTATTCTTTGCATGCTGTCTCACAGTGCTTTTAAGCACAGACTCCATAAGAAGGTCCTGGATTTGAATCCCAAGTCCATCACTGAGGAGATGGGTGACTGCTTGTTAGTGACTTTACCCAACTACTGCTCTGTTCAAGGTTATTAATAGTATATACCCTCACCTGACTATTAAATGGCAATGTTCAATAATCTTGGATATTTTCATATTAAATATTATAAGATCCAAATAGAACTAAAAACGACCTTAGAACCATTTAAACAGAGAAGCATTACTAGGCTAAAATTTGATGTGGTGGCACCATGTAAATATGCTATTCTATACTACTGAAACACATGTGAGATTAAAAAAAGTGCAAAAGTTTCTGACAGATGTCAACTAACCTCCTGGGAACAAAAAGAACTCAGTATCTGAACTTTTACTGCTAAAAAAAAAATACAGTATCATAGACTATTATAAATTAAGGTTGAGGGTAATGGATTTAAGTTGTGTGCTCTTCTATACATTTTTATTATCCTTCATTTTCCCATGAGTTTATATCACTTACAATGTAATATTATGAGTTAACAGTGGCTTGGGAGCAAAGACATGTGAAATTCCTTAGTTTTTTACCATCTGTTGAGTAGCAAAGATGACTCAAAGTTATGACGTTACTCTGTGAAGCCCTCGAAGTAGACCTCTTACGATACTGCATTGCCCTTAGAGACCACAAGAGCAACCTGAAGGTCAACTTGATCCTGGGCTCCACTTAAGTGATTTAACTGTTTTTAATAAGGACTGCATCAGAACACTAGGGTTGACCTAAATGTGCTCCAAAGAATTTAAATACATAATAGCCACTAGAAACAAAAATGAAGAGGAGAGTGCCTTAGTTTACTTAAAAGGCTGGGCTAATCATTACAGTCCAAGAAATTCTGACATATCTGTTCTTTACTACTGGCTTTACCGCTCATTTATCAAAGATAGTTATGCATGGTCTATCACTTTTGAAAAAAAAAATGCTTCACTGCTGGACTATTACACAAATACATATTAGTCACTATCTGAAATAGCTAACCATTTCAAAATTACAACTATCTCTTGTATCCACCAGGTTCTCAGAAATCTAGTCCATACTAATATAGTCAAAAAAGTGCCTACTTAAAATTTATCTGAACATATATTTTACTCCTATCCTTATTTCTTCTATAGTATTCTTTCTCTTCTAATAGGCTGAGCCTAAGAACAACTCAATATTCTTAAACACTATGTAAATACAGTCTACAGTCATTTTTAAATGATGCATAAATGTCTATAAAGTCCTAAAGTATTATACAAGGCGTAAGTCAATCTAAGGAAAAGATGTTTAATCAAAAGTACTCCACATATACTAACAAGCAATTCACATTAAACTCCAAATAAGATACTAACTAGCCCTTGAGTTTCATATATATACCTTTAAGAAATTCAACTGTCTTAAAGACTTTAGTTTTTGAACATTATTTAATGACCATCTAATATCTTGGAGTCTGAAAGCCATTAAATAGTAATGAAATCCAAGCTAGTTCCATAGTCTGTAAAAGTTCTTCAGCGGAAAAAAGAACAGATGACTTACATGATTCTTCGCCTGTTTCCTCTGCTCTATGAAGCAGAGTCAAATCAAGATAGAACATGGGCCTTAGGAGCCAGGTGATTCTTTGCTCTGGTCCTGACTACATCAAGTTAGGAAAGTCAACAGATGTGTGCATCATGTTTCCCCACCTACAAAAACAGCGACAATACCATATACCCTCTATCTCCTTATAGGAATGTTGTAAGGATTAATAATAAAATGAAGCCTAAAATAATGACAGTAAAGTGCTGGGAAATCATTTCTGGGGAAGATGGAGAGAGGATACAACAGAATATCGCCAAAATGCAAGGCATTCTCTACTACCTTTCTGAAACATTAAAACTTAGCCAAATTCGACCTAATTCTTTTAAACTGCAGTTGTATAAAACGATGCACATCTCTCTGTTGGAAAAAGGAGGAGAGGAATAAAAAGATAAATTCTTTTCCATAAATTTGCCTATTTATAAACTTAGAGACAGGAGAGAACAAGGCAGCAAGGCCTAAGATTACAAGTATGGAATCTGATACTTCCATCTGTAGTGTCTGCAAGTAATGACACAGCATACCTTTATTCCCATAAGCAATAATCTCACTTGTTAATAAATTAAATATGAAGTCAGTATTAAATTATGGACCATGGAAGGCCGATGTGGGAGGACTGCTTGAGGCCAGGAGTTTGAGACCAGCCTGAGCAAGAGCAAGACCCTGTCTCTACTAAAAATAGAAAAATTAGCCAGGCATCGTGGCGTGTGCCTGTAGTCCAAGCTACTCAGGAAGCTGAGGCAGGAGAATCACTCAAGCCCAGGAGTTTGAGGTTGCAGTGAGCTACGATGCCACTGCACCCAGGCTAACAGAGCAAGACTCTGTCTCAAAAAAAAAAAAAAAAAATTATGGACCAATAGAAAATTACCCTTAAATTTCTACTATCCTTTGGTACTACCCTTGCCAAGGATAATAAAGAGTTCTAATACTTAACATAAAGACAATCTATTAATTACAAAAGAATTCAAACTTATAAACATGTAAACCTACAATTATTTATACTACAAAAACATTTTCCTCTTATCAAAGAGACTTATGTATAATTCCTTTTAGTGCCTTGGTGCATTAAGTCATTACGGATATACAGAAAAACACTTAGGAGAAAATCAAAAACACTAAAGCCAGGTGTTAGGCTACTGTTATCAACTTAAAAGATTAATTTAGAAAAGAAATTCAGCACCTCTGAAAAGTCAACTGAAAAGAATTATGCTTTCAAAACTTTAATTCACACCAACTTCTCCAGGACATGTATTTTTCATAAGCTTGCTAAGTTCTAAACTCAAGATTACTACTATATTCTTAGACAACTGAGACTGTAGTTTAAGAAAAATAACTTTGCTTTCTGCCTCATAAAAGTAAACAGAAATGTAAAGCTGTTTTACTAGCTTGAAAACCAAGTCAGCTACGGCAGAATAGTTTTTCTCAAAAACACATATAACTATTGTTACCAATTATTTGGTGGTGCTACCTTTGCCTTGTAATTCTCCCCAAAGAGACATAAAAATACAAGTCATGTATACGTATATTTGAACACTTGTGACATCTACCATTTTAAAGCAACATAAATGATTACCAATACTTTTAGGCCAGGAGCACTTTTCCCCTCCTGCCAAGACTCCATGCAATGGAGACTTTCTGCACCTTAAAAACAGATTAAGTGAGGGAGGTGAAAAGAAATCCAGCAAACATAAGGCTGGTAGAACAGCGAACTTTGTAATTACAACAATCCTCATACAATACGAATTATGGCTAGAGTAGTTATTACTCTATTTTATAGAGGGGAATTTGTGACAAAAAGGTATAATGTGTTCAAGCTCACTTGGGAAGTCAGCAGCCAAAGGCAGTACTAAAACTCGGGGCTCCCAGGAATCCCAGTCCATCACTCTATCATTGGATGAAATCATTGTTATTGAACTGACCATGAAGGGGCGCGGATCTCTTGGGAGTAAAGAACTATCCAAGTAACACATGGTGTGTGTGTCTAGTTATATCTAACAAAAGTGCTTCTGATGGATTAAAATTTTTTAAATAACCAAAAAACATTTATTTATAAATAATGGATATATATGTAGCATAGAAATAATTTATATCTATAATAGCAAAGATACTAGCAGAGTATACCTAAGTGAAATGACCATGTCATAAATCAAACTTATAGCACTGGCTTACAATGCTGTAGGTGCTCTATTTCGTTTTATCAAGCAAGTTAAGTACTTCATAGAACTTGTGTACTTACCTTAAAGCAGGTAACACATAACACTTAGCATTTCAAATAGCCTTGCAAAGTGCCACCTCCCCACAGATCTAGGATAAAATAATTTATGCTAGGCAATAATGACCACAGATTTCACAATCTCCAAGTCTATATACTTCCTAATGGGCAGACTAGCAAAAAAAGAAATTAATGGATCATTCTCTTCAAATTTACAAATTTTTAAAAATTCATTTAACATAAATCAATAATATCCAATTCTGAGGTTTATACTTACAATACAGAAAATTCTAAAAATTTCTAAATATTTATATACTTCAAGAAAACATTTTTAATCAAAACAAAGCAATAAATTTGTTACCTAATATAGCGCCATATATTTGGTATGTACAAATTCTTATACAAATTGTACTACAATTCAAAAGAAATTAACTAATCTATGTATACAAAACCTATTTCTCTTCATATTAAGTAAATTTGCAATAGAAAATAAAAGGCCTACCAAGAATTTAAAGGGCACCAACAAAGACATTGAACTTACATCTAAAATGGCTATTATACATCTTATTTCCTAAGTAAAACTTTGTTACTGAAATTTAAAAAACAGGAAGCATAATTCTATTCAGCATAATTTCAAGCACTACTACAAATGTTATAAATATATAATTCACTGTAATCTTATTTAATTGGCACTCTCCCAAGGAAGCAGTTACTGTTCTATACTTGCTAATGTCACATGACTAATGTCATGCTTCAGTCAGCTGACTGCATTGTTTTATATTAACACAAAACACACTTATTTTTTTAAATTCTTTACTTTCAAAGGTACTTTTACTAAAGAGTAAATCCAGTAATCCTGGCAGAAACCTCACAAATCATTTCCTTCTCAGCCTCCCATAAGATACCAGATGGGAGTCACATCTTGCAATCAGAACTACATAGCAAGATGACATGCCTATTCAGTGTTTTCTCTCATGTTGTTAACTCACTGCAACTGACTTCAACAGAATCAGTGATTAATAAATAATACAATTTCATTAATGTGACTTGGGATACCACGTGAGTTGCATGTTCCAATGTAATCCCGACAAGTCAAAACAAAATGTACACTTTTGAGAACATACTTTTCTATGTACACATACAGAAATGTTTATAGCGTAAGTTACATAACACAGATCAACTGGAAAACTAAAGTATCACTACATGCACAATAATTCCTGCATAACTAAAATACAACTAAGAAAACTATTTCTTATACCACTTTGGTTTCTAGAAAAGTGGCTTCTAAACAAGGAACTACCTAAGTTTTGGATAGCAGTTGGCTGCCTTGGCCGTGATGAATGTTTATCTAATCCTACATTACAAAAAAAAAAAAATGGAGCAAGAACAAACAAACAAAAAAAACCCATCCCATAATTTAAAAGTAACATGAAGGCAACACTACGAAATAAGAAAAAAATATCCAAACTCACCTTTATTTCCTTGCCCTTTAGGTCTCTGTGTAGCAAGATGAAAGGTGTGGTACAAAGGAGAAAAAGGAATAAAGAGAGAAAGTGTGTTAATCAAAGACATTATCAAAGACAAGTTATTTTAAACAATCCGCGTAGGAGTAAAACCCACCATATCCTCCACAGCCACCAGTTTCTCAACCACCCCCAGCCTTTAAACCTCCCACCCGCCACTCGAAATGCGTCTCCCGGGTCTCAGCCCCACGTCTGCCGCCCTCGGGATGTGTCCTAAGGCCCCTAAGAGCGGTCCTTCCCCCAACCCACCGCAGCACCGCGCCCGCCCGCCCGCAGGCGCCCGGCCCGGGCGGCAGGACCGCAGCAACTTGCGCCCGGGGCACCGTTTTTGGGGCCGGCGGCGGCGGCGACGGGGAGGAGCCGAAGCCCCACGCGAGGGTGGAGCTCCGGGGCTCGGGCCTTCGCCGAGCCTGAGGCCTCTGCTCCCTCACCTGATCCACGCTAGTGGCTGACATTCTTCACCGCAACCCGAGAGGAGCCGCCGCCGCCGCCGCCTGGGCCTCTCCCCGTGCACTCACAGCTGTTGGCTGCCGCCCTCGGCCGAGTGATTGTTCTAGCCGCCGCCGCCGCCGCCGCCGCTCGCTGAGAAGCCAAAATGAGGGCCTCGCGCTCGGGAGTCGGCGGAAGGGGCCCGTCTTTTCCGCTTGCACGCTCCTCTTCCCCGTCTCGCTCTCCGCTTCTCAGGTCCACAATGGCGGACAGACTCCCTAGTCTCACTTCCGCTCCGAGCCTCCCTGACCTTCCGCTCTCCACTCTGACGTCCGCGCTCACCTCGCTCTTCCTCCCCCACCCTCCCGCCACCGACCTTGGCTCCGCCTCCGCATCGCCACGTCACCGGAGACGGGGCCGCACGGCCGCCGTGGGCGCATGCGCCGCGCAGGGAGCGTCTCTGTGCGGCTGTGAGCGGCGACTTCTAGAGAGCCTTCGGCGGCTTCCCTCGGTCACCCTGGGAGGCGACGGGACGCGCGCAGAGTGGCGGCAGCGGGAAGGCTGGCTGGAGCGGAGCGCAGCGGCTGCCCGGGATCACAGGGATCCCGGGACCTGGCCGAAGGCGCGGGGCCGGCGGCGCCCTCCTGGAGGCGGGCTGGACGGAGGCCGAGAGGAGCGCGGAGCGCCGCAGCCGTGCTCGCCCCCCGGAGAGCGGGTCGCGGTAGCCAGGCCTCGGCTGGAGACGGTCCGAGGGTGCGTGGGCGGCTGGCTGACTCAACCGCCCTCGGGACAGAGTTGCTGAGCTGTCCCCGCAAGTCAGCACGTGCAGCGAAAGTGGCAGGGTTAGAGCTCTGGCACTGAAACATGTGAAAGCACATAGGAGGTGCCCGGCCCGCGCTCATTCCCTCCCAACCCCAGGAACGTCATAGGAATGGCTCAATGCAACCGTAATCTCCAAAGTCGAACTTTGCCACACAAGTCATGGATTTGAGTTTTGATTTTGTTACCCTCTGCTCACGTTTAGTTGATTTTTTTATGAATGAATAAAATTGCTTGATAAAGATAAACACAGTTGCAGGGTGTTTTCCCGTCCTGAAAAGAGGGAAAGTTAAAGTTTCAATAGAAACTGGTAAAGTTACCTTTCTAAATGTTGGCAAAACCAAAGGAAGCCAATTTGCAACGTTCTGAAACTTTTATTGAAATATCTTTGCAATAAAGGCAAAGATTCCTTGCTTTACAGTAATGTGGACTCCAAGTAGGGACATAATTTAAATGACCAAATCCTTTCTATACTTCAAAGCTATCAAATAGATGATAATTTAGACAGTAGTTTATAGTTCAACAATATCTTAGAGGCACTAAATAAAAGAACTGAAACTTGGAAGCTACTTCACATAGAAATCACCAACAGGCATTTTTTTTTTTTTTTTTTTTTTGTGACAGTCTCACTCTGTTACCCTGGCTAGAGTGCCGTGGCATCAGCCTAGCTCACAGCAACCTTAAACTCCTAGGCTCAGGTGATCCTCCTGCCTCAGCCTCCCAAGTAGCTTGGGACTACAGGCATGTGCCACCATTCCTGGCTAATTTTTTCTATATATTTTTAGTTGGCCAATTAATTTCTTTCTATTTTTAGTAGAGATGGGGTCTTGCTGTTGCTCAGGCTGATTTCGAACTCCTGACCTTGAGCGATCCGCCTGCCTCGGCCTCCCAGAGTGCTAGAATTACAGACGTGAGCCACCACACCTGGCCCATGTCTTGTCTTTGATGCTTAAGAAGCATGGCATGGCTTTGGAATCCAATCAGTTCAAGTCTGAATGCTAGTGGAGCAAGAATTAGTTTTATAACTTTGGGAAAATCACTGAAACTTTCTAAGTCTTCCTCATGAAAAAAATAAGGTCACATATGTACAATTCCTGGCAGAGAGTATGCTTTCAGCAAATTGTGGCTGTTCCCGATTCCTTTGCTAAATGATTCCCAGATAGTAATAACTTACACTTACTGAGTGTCACTGTAATAATCACTTAAATCCTCATAGCACCCTTGTGTGTTAAGTGCTGTTGCAACAACTGACACAATGAGGTTAAGAAATGTGCCCAAAATAACATAGCTAGCCACTGCGGGAGCCAGGATTTGAATACAGGCAGTTTGGCTCCAGAGGTTATACTGTAGCCACTATACTGTGCTGTGTAATGATATACTGTTCTGATTGAGTTTTTGTTCTCTTTCATTCCTGCTCAACAAACTTCTCCTTTCCTATGGCCTTTCTTCCTGACAAAGAGGTCTGAAGTTTCTGAATGGAATGTTAACTACCCTCAGATATAAACCTATTTAAATTAATATTAACAAATGTTTGAAGTACATCTGAGAACTGCCTAAAACCATCTCCAATGCCTCCAGGAGTATGCAGAGGATATTTTGGGAAATGCTGTTCTAGAGTCTAGATCATAGACAAAATTGCAGTCTTCTACAGAGCCACTGGTATGTCAGCTTCCTGAACACAGCACAGTGCAAAGCTTGGAAAGGATAGGGCAGACTGAATTTAAGCCCCCATTTACTCCTCAGCCAACTTTGGTGCTTTCATGCAGTGAAGTTCCATTCTGTACAACTGTAACTTCTGTATGACTACTTGTATCAGTTCAAATTAGATGCAGCTACACGTGGCATCCAGTCCACAATAACAAGAGCTGAAGATAGCAGTCCTGTTTTTGTCTTTTACAAAAGCAGTCTGGATGTAGTCAGTCCCAGGCTTGGGATGCTCTAATGTCAGATATCCAGGCTTCTGGCCTCTTGCCCCACCATCCTTGTTATGACATTTCTACTTGTGGTCCAGCATGGCTGCTCAGCTTCTAGTCACCATAATCACATTTCCACTAGCAGAAAACAAGGTGAAGAAAGCACATCTCTGTCCTTTAAGGACATGTTGTAGAAATTGCATTTCCCACTTCTGCATACCTCCTACTAACTAAAACATAGTTTCCTAAAAATACTTAGTTGAATGAAAGCTGAAAAATATATTCTGGGTGGTCATGTTAAGAAAAGAAAAATAGCTCAGAGATATCTGAGCTATATGAGGTATGTAGGCCCAGAGAGACGTGAGTATGGGACACCACCACCCCCATACCCATGCCCAGGGCAATTGTTTAAAGTCATTTTGTTCTGACGAGCCACTCCACCCACTATCTTCATGTTCCTGGAATTTATGATATTTAATACAAAGAATGATACTGATGGCCAATCAATAGCTTATGTCATTTGAATGTAAATTTTTGATAAACAAATCAAGAACTTCCTCTTCTTTTTCTTTTAAAAATCTACTTGTAACTGCCACTAGTCCAACCATAACATCTGGGCAAATTGAATCTATGCTCCTGGGTTGCAGTCCTCACACTTGGCCCAGATAAACTCTCTACTTATGTGGACAAATAAATCCAAACTCTAAAATATTATTCCGAGCTGAGTATATATGACCCTGGCCCAGAGCCACACCCAAGAAGCCTTGAGCAAGTGACTGTGCCATGGTTGGGTTACAGTTTGATTTTATACATTTTAGGCAGACAGGGATTACACATAAAGTCATAAATCAGTACAGAGGAAGGCATACATTGGTTTGGCTTGAAAAGGCGGGGCATCTGAAATTGGGGTGGGGACCTTATCAGTCATAGGTGGGTTTTTGGGGATTCTTTAGTTGACAATTGGCTGAAAGAGGCAAGCTTTGTCTAAAGACCTGGAGTGAGTGGAAAAGAATGCTTGAGCTAAGATAGGCGTCTGCTAGGATGCTTGAGTTAAAATAAGGGGGTCTTCTATCTCACATTATGCTATACCAGAATGAGGTTGGGAAGTTAACCACATTATGTTGGGTAAACAAAACCTGTTTAGTGAGATTTTATCCTTTCTAGGCTGATCAGCAGGCCTCTTGGAAAGGAATTTGGGCAAAAGAAAAAGATTGGAGTTCAGTCCTCACTTATGTTCATTTTGCCTCAGCATCTTCCTTTTAAGTTGACAGTGTACTCAGCTAAAAATTCAGGGAGTTTCCTGCTAAGGAAGAAGGGGACAATGGATGGTGAGGGATAACTAGTTATAAACTGTGTACATAGTAATTTCCAAGATTCACTTTGTTAACTAGCAGCATTTAAATGTATCTTTTTGGCCAGGCATGACGGCTTACACTTGTAATCCTAGCACTTCCGGAGACCAAGGCAGGAGGATCACTTGAGCCCAGGAGTTTGGGGTTGCTGCGAGTTGTAATGACGCCACTGCACTCTAGCCGGGGTGACAGAGCAAGACAGTTTGAGTGTACAAAAGATTTTAACTTTGTTCCAGGTCAGATTGTTTGTTTTTTAATTTTCTCAATTTTTAAGGCTAGCTGTAACACTACTATGTGTCTCTTTTTAATTTTTTTAAAAATTAATATGAATAAAGCAATTGGTCAGAATAAGAGATCTGTAAAATCTGTTTTTTAAAATTCAGGAGTTTAATTTAAAGGATGCATTTTTTGGCCATTTGTTAGGTAGATAGTGAGGGATTCTGGGTCTCCTAGGGATAAAAGTGGGTGCTGTGGCCCCCATCTTAGTCCTGCGCCACCCTAATCTCCTGAGCAACTGCCATACTTTGAGAGGAGGGAATACCCTATGAATCTGCCAATCATAACTTAGCATGCCAACTGCAAAAGTATGCAGAGGACTCTAGTCCACAGGCCAACAAGCATAGGTACCATAGAGTCCAGAAATTGACCTGGAACAATCTGCATGCATAGTAATGCAACTCCCAACTGTCCAATCAACATGGTTCCATGGTGATGTCTGAGCCACTAGGGAGGTCACAATCCAAGCACTATAAAAAAATACTCAGACCATAACCCAGTCCTTTTTTGTGTGCCCTTCCTTTTGCTCTCCCTTTGCTGCAACAGTGGGTTCAGTCGTCATCTGTGGCGTATGTATCATGCTCTGTAAACCCATATCTTCCTCTTGCACTATAATCCTATCTTTCTCTCCTCAATAAACCTGATTTTCATGCTTGCCTTACTTTGGTGTGTCTGGTCATTCTTCAGCCATGAGTGCACTAAAAACAGACATTTCGGACTATAATATGACACATTGACAATTAGAATTTCCAGTGGTGTACTCAATTCCAATAGTGACCCAACCTAATAGCCCCTTCAGGGAAGAAGCAATCCCAAAGCTGCCTGCACACTCCCAGAAATCAGCTAAGATAGCAAAAGACTCTTTTTGCCACAGCATTAACCAGACAACAACAGTTGAAACAACAAAAGCCCCTTACGAATGGGACTCTTATGACAAATACTCCCAAGGGCTTGACACATTTGGAACAAAAAATTCTCAGCTGCGCAGCCATTTTTATTTATTTTAATTATTTTTTGAGCACCACCTCCAGCCATTTTTAGACTGGTCACCTGATGTGACCCAAGAATTATGCTCCTCCAGATGGCAGAAACCAATAGATGCATTCCCACTTAGTCACAAGTCAAGCTTTGAAGGACATAAAACAAGAAGGGTGAAAACCTCAACCAGTACCCCTCTTTATGACAGAATGCAGAAAGACAAAGACAAAGGAAAAGACTATTTCTAGAATGAAAGGGAATAATATGAATATTCATATCACAAAGTACCTAAAGTACACGAGAGTCACTATACCCCCAGACTACTCATACAAATCGTTTTTTTCTTATTAATCAAAACCTTGCAGAGGGACAAACAATGATTTTTACCATCTGCTCAACTGAATTCCACACAGAGAGGCCAGGAGCCTCATTGGTAAGGAATTCTTACCCTTTTGCTGGCTTGTTAGTTTCCTGGAGTCCCTCCACTGCGGCTTCCAGAAGAACAGAGCTTTGATCACTCTGCTCACTGATTACAAAAGAAAACCATTTTCTTTTTTTTATGAGTTCATAGGCAAAAGCTGTCCAATTCTGCAGAATACACCCCAATGGGCTACAAGGAGGAACTGAATTAGCATTTCCCATATTGGCCAAGACAAAATTACACTACACACATAACAAGGACACCATTGCCAGTTACTCTGCTCAGGATCCAAATTTTAACCTGGCAAAACAAACAAAACAGTTACACCCCCCCATCCGTTAGTGATTCTTTCAAGGTCCCCCACAAAGAGGTGATAAGGCAAAGACAGACACACAAGGCCTCTCAAATCAGAATTTCAAAACCAAAAGCAAAATTTCAAGTAAATCAAATGTGGTTTCTCAAGGTCACAGCCCCTTCAGCTCTTTAGGGGGTATCCCCCACCAAACCAGATGCTCTGCTGAGGCAGAGCCAAGCACCCTGCCAATGCAGAACCAAGCATGCAAAGGGATGATATCTTGGTACGTGAATCTGCCATTTACCTAAGACGTCTTCCAAGCCAAGTGCCTGTTTCTGTTTCTGATGCTGCAAGATGAAAGCGCTGCAGGCCAGTGACACCTGGCCATCAGCTGAATGCACAGAGCTGTCCCTGAGAAAAATGACTCCGGCAGCTGCTTCGTGGGGTCCAAGGGTAACTATGTCCAGGGGCCAGTATACCACAGGTGAGACACTCACTCAGGAATTTTTTTCCCATCTGAGTCGCTAGTAGTTACCAAACCAAACTCCACTCCTTCCGTGTAGCAAAGCCAGAGACTGATGCCAGGAGTTGCAGCGGAAGAAAAAAAAATGTTACTGCATGGTACCATGCAAGGAGAACAGGCAGCTAACACTTAAGACCTGAACTCTTTGATAGCTTACAAGTAAGAGTTTTTAAAGACAGGGATACATTTCAGGAAAATGGAAGTTTAGGCAAATTGTACATCAGTACGTGGAGGTTATACATTGGTTTGGCCCAAAAATGCAGGATACTTTGAAACAAGGGCTTACAGGTCATAGGTGGATTCAGAGAGTCTTTGATTAGCAGGGAGAAACGTTAAAGTGGGTGTGACTTTCTCCAGCACCTCAGGGAGAAATTTAGAGCAATGAGTGGTATTCAGGGTTCAGTCTTCAGTTTCTCCTTATTTCTATTTTCCACCTGGTGGGGGTTTCTGAAAAACAATTCAAGAACGTATATTAAGATGTTAACTTTGGCCAGGCATGGTGGCTCATGTCTGTAATTCTAGCACTCTGGGAGGCTGAGGCGGGAGGATCACTTGAGGCTAGGAGTTCCAGACTGGCCTCAGCAAGAGCAATGTTGCAGTGAGCTATGATACCACCATTGCACTCTAGCCTTGGTGACAGAGTGAGACACTGTCTCAAACAAAAGAAAAAAAAAATCCCAGCAGGAGAAGGAATTGGGGGGTTAAAGAGGAAATTGGCTGTGAGTTGGTGATTGTTGAGGCTGTGTGAGAGGTCCCTGGTGATTCATTTTACTATTTTCTCTATGTATCTATTTGAAATTTTTCATAATAAAAAATTTAAAAGAAGAATTAGCTTATAAAAACAAACATAGAGTTGATTCTCATTATTCACAATAGTTAGGTCCAACACGGAATCAGGGCATATGGAGCCGTTGTTCCTAGGTGTAATGCAAGGTTAGGTTCCTGCGAGCCTCAGGCCACAACGTTTTCAGTAACAGATCAGTTACCTTAGACATAATCTTGTTTTATTTGTGTCTCTGTTTAAAGATATCTTGTTTAAGGGCCAGGCACGGCAGCTCACGCCTGTAATCCTAGCACTCTGGGAGACTGTGGCGGGAGGATCTCTCAAGGTCAGGAGTTTGAAACCAGCCTAAGCAAGAGCGAGACCCCATCTCTACTAAAAACAGAAAGAAATTAGTTGGCCAACTAAAAATATATAGAAAAAATTAGCCAGGCATGGTGGCGCATGCCTGTAGTCCCAGCTACTCGGGAGGCTGAGGCAGGAGGATTGCTTGAGCCCAGGAGTTTGAGGTTGCTGTGAGCTAGGCTGATGCCACAGCACTCACTCTAGCCTTGGTAACAGAGCGAGACTCTGTCTCAAAAAAAAAAAAAGACATCTTATTTAATATAAATTATTGATTCATTAACATTGAACTTGTGGCCAACAGCACTATAGCCCCTGCCTGAACAAGGCTTGTCTAACATCCTGATTTTCTCCCTAAGCCACATCACAGCCTCTTGCACTTAGGAACACTAGATACACAGCACAACACTTGGGAGTCATTTTGAACAATGAAATCACCAACAAAAACTCCAAAAATGTGAAAAATGTGGCACTAAGTAGACCACGAAAAGGAAACTTGTTTATAGTATGAGAGCTCCAACAAGAAGGCAGAGCATCACTTGGTTTAAGTTCAGCTGGGAACTAACTTGTGCCTCCTCCAGCAACACACTTTGGTTTTCTTTGCTGTTCTTTGCATGCGTATGTCTGTAACCATGAAAGCATTGGAGTGTTGATTTGGGGATTGCAAATGAATTTTCACATGCAGGTATATTTGCAAACACAGAATCTGCAAATATGAGGATCGACTCTGTTTAAAGTCATAAGCATAGTGATTGGCACATTGTAAGTGATAACTAAGTGTTCCTTCCTGATGATACAGACTATGACCCTGAATTATTAAATAAAATTTTGTATGTACTGTTGTTCTCTGCGTTAAATATATTAGAAAGCAATAAGTAGATACTGTATGACATATTTGCTTAAATATTTGCAGGTTAAAAGTGGTAGTTGGGTCATAGTAAGTTAATCATAACCTCCTAGCCTATGAGAAAATCAGATTTAACTTAAATGTTTTAAAAATAACGATATTTTTGTCTACTAAATCTACCATGAGCTCAAAGACATGTTATTAAATGAGATTTGTGCTTCCCTGAATTTCACATATGCATCAAATATATTTTTAAACTATTTTGAGGTGGAAATACCAAAGAATTCCAGTTGTATTTTTTAATTGGAAACTTCAAATGGAATATATTGATATTTCTGATAAATCTATCTAGCATAAACAATGAAATTAGATTTCAATTGTCTTCAAGTATAAGAAGACCATGCTTATAAATATCATTCAAAAAATCAGAAAAATTGCTGGATTTTTAAAACCTTGAGTATGTTAATTAAATATTGTTTAACACAATTGAGTGTAAAGTTCCTAAAATTGACCAAAAGACTTCTCTTTTAGTAAAAATAATATGTTTCTTATTAATTAACAAATACTGAATGTCTTCTGTGACCCTAGCACATTTTGAGGCATTTTATAGAGGGGCAGGAGGAGGCAAAAAAAGACGTGAGATATCCTCATCCTCAAAATAACTTGTAGTCTGGTTATAAATATAAAACATGCTGTATTAATGGCTAACTCGGATAGTGACTGGCAGTTTTTAGGAATGTTTTCACATACATTCTTATACAAGCATAGTCTCAGTCCTCTGAGGCAGGACAGGTAGTATATAACCCATTTGCAAAAGATGGTACCACTAAGAGTGATGGAACTAGACCTAGAACACAGATTTTCAGGTGGTTGGGCCCGTTTTCTGAACAAATTGTAGGCAATTTTGGAAAGACCTCTGTGTTTTCCAGAACAGTAAAATTCATATGCTAAGTGACATAAGAATTTTAAGAGGTCAATACACCTTAGAAAGTGGGCCTTGAAGAGCGGATGGCATGTGTATGGGTAGTGAAGAGGAAGGATGTAGACGGTCGGGCGTAGAGAGAAGGGGCAGGGAAGCTGGAGCTCCGCAGTGGTGTTGTGGGGGCAGAGAATGGCAAGAACCCAGGAATTGAGGATTTGTGAAGAAATGTTCATTCTCCCCAAGCCACCTT
>CAUYRT010074764.1:0-30552 GCA_963574885.1 Lepilemur ruficaudatus
TCACAAATCTTCCCCTGTTCTCCTAAGCAACACAATTGAGTCCTGAGGGTAGGGGATCTGGCC
Source organism: Lepilemur ruficaudatus (assembly GCA_963574885.1). NCBI lineage: Eukaryota > Metazoa > Chordata > Mammalia > Primates > Lepilemuridae > Lepilemur > Lepilemur ruficaudatus. The sequence goes on from CAUYRT010074764.1 coordinate 64, forward strand.
TGTGGGCCTGTCCTCAGGTCCTTGAGGATTAATCCCTGACTGTGCCAGTGAGAAGCATGCTGGTCTGGAGTTGCCTATGGGGTGCTCAAGCATGTTTAATGTCCCTCTGCTTTGGTGTGTGCCCTGCTCTGATGGAGCAGCTGGGCAAACAGCACCAGGGAAGGCTGGTGAGAAGGGAGCTCATGGCCCGAGTACCCTTTAGTCCATTGCAGGTCTTTAAGAGGAAAAGTTTGAGCCCCTCTCTCTGTGGAACCCCTGATGTGGTGAATGCACCAACAGAGGCAAAGCAGATGCTCATGAGAACCCTGGCTCAATCATCTCTCTTGGAACCATGGAAGGAGAGGGGAAGGAGAGGAAAAGAGTCTGAATGGAGGAAAGCTGGCACTCTGGTCATCTCTGTCCCTTTCTCCAGAAGGCAGCCCACCTGGAATGTCCAGGCTCTGGGGTCACACAGATGCCCCAACACCCACAAGCCCCCTGTGGCTGCCATTGTCTGGGACAGAGTTGGGAATGTTTGTGTGTACCAAGTGATTTGAAAACTGAGAGGCTGAAGCCTCCTGGGGAGGACAAAGGTGCATGATGGGTAGAGAAGCAATATGGTACCTGCTATCTCAGTTCGGGTCTGTGGTGACAGGAAGTGCCCCAAGGGGGCTGGCAGTTTGCTGCTTTGTCCTCCAGAAGTTCCCAGTTCACTGGCGGCAGCAGCTTTTGGGCTTGTGAGAGTAGAAAGGCTCTCTAGCAGCTTAAGAGCCTGCTGACTACCAGAGATATGACGGAGGGAGAAACAAACTGCTCCACCTACCCATTTCACTGGACAAAAAGCCTCTCAGGGACTGACCTCTACCTCTACTGATATCTTACTCCTTCTTGTTCTACTCTGCAACTTCTTCCCATGGAATCTCTTGTAGGTTCTGGCACTTTTTCCTCAGAATTACACCTGATCTATTTTTTTTTTTTTTTTTCACCTTCTTTCTGAGATGATCTGGCAGCTGGTGTCCCTGGTCAGCCATCTTGTCTTCTCCCCAGTTGTGATTTTTTATTCCACCCCATGGTTAACTAGTTCAAAGGATCACAAACAAAAATTTATCAGCATCACTAGTTAATCTGGATAATGGATGCAAAACTGTTTTGATAGTTGAATGATTCTGATAACTGTGTAACTCCAAAAAGCACTTTGGTCAGTGAAAGTGCTTTTTGGAGTGCTAGAGGAAAACTAATATGGAGAGTTTGGTGAAGTGGAAACGTTAAACTATTTTCTACCTCTGGAGTTGTTGTTGCCCTTTCATTAACTAACACTTGCCCTTAATATCAATTCTTTCTTACATCCTCAAAATCGTAATATCTATTTTATATAGTTTGTTCCATGGAAAATAATTTAATCTTTTTTCTTTTTTAGCCAAATCAGAATGGCATCAGTTAGCTTTATTTACCCACATTTAATAGATGTGAAATTTAATCCCATGGGCTACATACACAACTTTCTGACATTTATTATTTTGCTGAAAGGTGAGCAGAGAAACAGCTTTGCTATTGCCCTGTGATTGTAGGGATGACAACTGGCTGGCTCTGATTGACAACTGGCTTAGGCACTAGTTCTTTTGTAGATGATGTGTTTGTCTAGTCAGAACCAGGGGCAGAGATAGCATCATTCCCACTGTGCCTGATTTAACTTGGCCTTGGATGATATGACAGATGGGATTAGAACCTTTCGTAGTAGATTACATCAATTTAATCATTATTTCAAGATTGTATCTTTTTGTTTGAACAGCTTAGCTCCAGAGATAACATTTTATAGACCCATGCCCCTTCTAAACTAATGTTACTGTCATTTGGTCCTATTGTGATGTCTCTCCCATAGACAATGGATTTTACTGAGTCATCCTTGGTCTGGTCTTTCCTGATCCTCACTGGGTTATTTGTAAGAGAGCTGGGGCCACTAGTGAAATCTCTGATTCTTGGCTACTGATTTTTATCTGTGTACAGCAAAGTAGAACAGACAAGAATGAAGCCACCAACAACCTCTTCACTGCCATGCTGGGAAGCACAGGCTTAGCCTGTATTAGAATGATTACTGTACAGGGCAGGGGTGTTTGTTGGCATTTAGTTTGATCCTGGTTACATGGTTAACTGCAGCATTAGTTGGATAGGATAAAATCTCTAAGGTAATGTCTGTGAAAGTAAATAGCTGATTGATAAAACAGTCTTGGTTGGCCCTTTCAACAAGATCACTGAACATCAAGTAATAGGGCTAGGTGAGGCCAAAGCATTTGGACTCCTGATGAAAGGGAGCCAACTTTTTGTTCCTGAGATTGTGTTCATTTCCTACTTATTTGGCAGCAGAATATAATCCCCTTAGGTCAATAGAGCCAGAGAAATTTGGAAGGTCAAAATTTAACAGAGTTAGAAGAGCCAATTCAGACAATTTAAGCAAAAATTATTTTCTTTGAGTATAGACTGTCCAGGAAGACTCAAATTCTGTGCGTGGATATGCTATTGTGTTTTGGCTGGCTGGCTTACAGGTTCTGGTATTTTCTCATCTCTTCGAAGTAAAATATTGACACAAACGAATCCAATGAGCTGGTGAGGGAAAAGGAATGGGTGAGATGATATTGAGCAGACTCTGAGATTCTATAAACATCTTGCTGCTTTGGGAGGACTTGGGCACCATTTGATGTCTTCTAATGGGAAAGTGAAGCATTCGGGCAGCCAGTAGGACCCTCCGCCTCCAACTTGCTCTCTTGTTCCTCTCCTTCCCCAAGAGCTGAGGGCAATGCCATGGCCACCTCACATGAAATGTCACATGTGTGTCCAAGTCCCAGCCCACAATACCCTCTGGTTTTTACAAGGGCTCCTCTTCTCAAAGACACCCTTCAAAGCTAGCTAGGACTTATATGTTCACCCTCCCCCAGGACCCAGACAACAGGCCGGGCTGTCCTTGCTGCCAACCAGCCCAATTCAACCTGAAATAAAAGCCTGAGCTTAAAAGAGGGGTGGCCTTCTGTGTACCAGCAAATTACACATTTGATATAGGAATTAAGAAACCTGAGTTCTCTCCCCAAATCTACTCTGGATTTGGGTGCTCAACTTTCAGAGTGCTGATTAGTTATGTGTTACATTGCACAGCTTATTGTAAAGGTAAGCTTTATTCTTACTACAACCTTCCTGCCTAATTAATTCAAGAACACTGAGTTCCAGGTACTGAGGTTAGGGGAGGCAGCCAGAACTTCCTTGGCCTTGGCTTCCTATTTCCCTGTGAAAAGACCTCCATCAGCATCGCCCTCCAGGTGCTCCCACTTGATAACACTGAGATAAGGTGTTGGTCAGCAGTGGGTCAGCTGGCTCAGCCCTTCCACCCTCTTTCCACACCTTCTGGCCTGCTCCTCCAAGCCCTCCCTGGAGAGAAGAGGCCTGTAGTTTTCCTGGCATCATTCATGACTGGGAAGATCAGCATGGCTAATTCCAAGGTTCAGCATCAGGAAATCCATGTTTCCTTCACACTGAGCTGCCTCTTCTGCCCCAATCTTCCTCAGTAATAAAGCTTTATTTTATCAATCTCTGCCTTACTCTTTTATCTTGTCCCTCATTTGGTTTAGAACACAGGTGGGGAAAACACAAGTATACTTAATTGGACTCCTAACAGCCTGATAGACAAAGATGATTAAAACATAGTCCCTACTCTCAGGAAGCTCACGAAGCAATGTGGGGAGGTGGGTAGATGGAAATAGAAGCAAAAAGTTGTAAATGAGTGTAACTGGGGTGTGTGGTGTAGCAGAGTTCAAGAGCTCCAGTTCTGGTCTCATTCAGCCTTGGCTGTGTGCCCTGTGTGATGGCTCACTTTTGTAATTTCAGTGATTAGGAGGCTGAGGCAGGAGGATCACTTGAGCCCAGGAGCTGGAGGCTGCAGTGAGCTATGGTTGTACCACTGCACTCTAGCTTGGATAACAGAGCTAGACCTTGTCTCTAAAAAAAATTTTGTCTAGCCTTGGCTGCATTCCCAAATGTGCCCTTTAATAGATGAGTGATCCTGAAGAAGTAACTTCACCTCAGTGCCTCAGTTTTCTCATGTGTAGAATGGGATTAATAATAACTACTTCCCAGGGTGGCTGTAAAGATTCAGCGAGATGGTATGTACAGCATGGTGCCAAGCACAAACAAAAATTGTCCTCTTTGGCCACTGTTATTATTAGAAGTGTGACATATATGCTGTGGAATAACAGGAGGGCTGCCTGACTCTTCATGTGGGTACTGTTAGCTGAAAAGAGGCAGAAAAGAAATATGTCCATGTCATGGAGGGTTGATAAGCAAAGAAACTCTGGATGGTACCTAATATGCATTTTGGAGCATCACTCTGTAGGTTCTACTTTGCTTTTCATTGTATTAATTGGGTGGTGGCCTTTCTGCAGCCTGGCATCAGGCACCAGCCAGAGATGGACGGGCAGGCACCAGGCAAGTGCAGTATTCATCTATATTGTTTCAGCTACCTCCCAAGGGCAAGAGAAGAACAAAATAGAAGAAGATAAGAAGAATGAGAAGAAAGACAGGAGGAGAGAAGGGAAAGGGAGGGAAGGGAAGAAAAAAGTACAATTCAGTTCCTTCCAATAAATGTAGCTGTGTAGTCTTTTACATTAACATCACCAAAATAATAACAGTAATTTGTGGACTTGTAGACTAATAATTAAAAACTGATATAAGGAAGTCACATCCAGATTAGGATGGACAGAATACATGTGGAAAGATGGGGATGCATAAAAGATGCAGGGAAAAACCCTCATGAAAAACTATGGAAAGAGAATAAGAATCTTTTCTACTATTCTCCTTATCTTGTATTTCTACTGAGATGTATGGAGTTCTGCACCCTCACCATAGAATTACAAAGTTCATATACACACTTTTTCATCGACACCATCTCTATGAGAGACTCAGTCTTTATAAGATGACATTTTTCATATTGAGTTCTTGCTCTTATTTCAATGTTCTGGTACTTCAGTAGCTTTGCAGCAGGAAGAAGGCCCTGTTATACTGCTTACTGATACAAACATCCAACCAGCAACTTATGCCCACACCCCTGCCACCTCCCCCGACTGCTCTATCCAGCCACACTGTCCTCCTTCATGCTTCTCAGTGTGCAGGGTTCCCTTGGCCTGGGACATCCGTCCCTCTCCACTCCACCCCAACCTCCACACTGCTTCACCTTCACTTCCCTTAGGTCCTGCCAATTCCACCTTACTGGGAAAGCTTTCTCTGAGCACTTTATCTCAAATGGGAATCCCTTCGCCTCAGCACATGCCTTCTCTTTCTCCTGCTTTATTCTCCAAACCACAACCACCATCGGACACAGTACCTACAATTACATGTTTGCTGGCTTATTGTTGTCTTTCTTTCTGTCGTAGATTGGGGTTCCTGGAAGCAGAACCTGGAGAAGAATTCAGGTGCATATTGAGGGAATGATCTTTAGGAGAACTTATAAAGTGAAGGAATGAAGCAGGATGGTGTGGGTGAAGCAGCCAGGCAAGGATGTGATTCCAGGGAGGTCTAGGCTTGAGAAAGAATTTAGGTCTTCAATAAATACTTGTTAAATGAATTCATGAAGTTATTGAACTAGTGCAGTGCTTGGTGCAGGGCATATAAGGGTGAATAAAACAGACATGGTTCCTGCCCTCATGGAGGTATGGTCTAATGGGAATTCAGATACATGCAACGAAAACACACTTTGGTAAGCAATGTCATGGGAAAAGCAGAGGAGGCTAAGAGCACCAAGTAGGGACACTTAAAATGCAGCATCTGGGAAGAGCAAGTATTAAAAACCTTGTGGTATAGTCAAGGGCCAGTTTTCCAGTGTAATTATTTAGTCAAAGCAGTGCACATTGATAAAGTCAGGAAAGTATTCACAAGATTGTAGCATTACTGTGAAGATCCCAATTGGGTTTTGTTTTACCCATGATTTTGTCTCAAATAGAATGATCCATTCACAAGAAGAACCTGAACCAGGACCTTTAACATCTGCCCCAGTGTCTGTTTCCTCACCTGCACAAAGAGAGGTTGACCTTGTATTTCCTTTGGGAGCTGACCTTCCTTGAGTCTGTACAGGGGCCTGGGCACTGAGCTCTGCCCTTTCTTCCTACTGCATTGAGCAGTAGGAAGCAAAGGAATGCCAGACAATTATTGCTGCCAGCCAGTTGGTATTCCCTGGGATTGTGGGATTCCCTTGGATATTTGGGAACTGGCATTTGTTTTCCTCTAAAGGCATTAGTGTGCATGTAGGTTTAGAGCTTAGTAGGCAAGTTTGTTTCAAAAAGAGAACTCTACCCAAAGTGATCTACAGATTCAATGCAATCCCTATTAAGATACCAACATCATTTTTCACAGAACTAGAAAAAATAATTCTACACTTTGTATGGAACCAGAGAAGACCCCATACAGCAAAAGCAACCTTAAACAAAAAGAACAAATTGAGAGGCATCAATTTGTCAGACTTCAAACTATACTACAAGGTTATAGCCACTAAAATAGCATAGTACTGGCACAAGATAGAGACACAAACCAATGGAACAGAACTGAGAACCCAGATATAAAACCATCCTCATATGGCCATCTAATCTTTAACAAAGCAGACAAAAACATGCACTGGGGAAAAGAATCCTTATTCAATAAATGGTGCTGGGAAAACTGGATAGTCATATGTAGAAGACTGAAACAGGATCTGCATCTTTCACCTCATAAAAATCAACTCACGGTGGATAACAAACTTAAACCTAAGGCATGAAGCTATAATAATTCTAGAAGAAAATGTTGGAAAAACTCTTATAGACATTGGCCTAGGCAAAGAATTTATGAAGAAGATCCCAAAGACAATCACGGCAACAACAAAAATAAATAAATGGGACCTGGTCAAATTAAAAAGCTTCTGTACAGCTGATGAAACTATCATGAGAGCAAACAGACAACCTACAAAATGGGAGAAAATGTTCGCAAGCTACACATCCAATAAAGGGCTGATAACTAGAATCTATAGAATTCAGGAAAATCAGCAAAAAAAAAAAAAAAAATCAAACAACCCTATAAAAGTGGACAAAGGACATGAACAGAAACTTTTCAAAAGAAGATAGATTAATGGCCAACAAACATATGAAAAAAATGCTCAGCATCTCTAATCATCAGGGAAATGCAAATCAAAACCACAGTGAGATATCACTTATCTCCAGTGAGAATGGCTTTTATCAAAAAGTCCCAAAACAATAAATCTTGGCATGGATGTGGAGAGATAGGAACACTCAGACACTGCGGGTGGGACTGCAAAGTAGTACAACCTCTGCGGAAAGTAATTTGGAGATACCTCAAAGAGCTTAAAGTAGAACTACCATTTGACCCAGCAATCCCATTACTGGGCATCTGCCCAAAGGAAAAAAGACATTCTGTAAAAAAGACATCTGCACTTGAATGTTTATAGCAGCACAATTCACAATTGCAAAGATGTGGAAACAACCCAAGTGCCCATCAATACATGAGTGGATTAATAAAATGTGATATATGTGTACCATGGAGTTCTACTCACCCACAAAAAACAATGGTGATCTAGCACCTCTTGTATTATCCTGGATAGAGCTGGAGCCCATTCTACTAAGTGAAGTATCACAAGAATGGAAAAAGAAGCACCACATGTACTCACCAGCAAATTGGTATTAACTGATCAACACATAAGTGCACATATAGTGGTAACATTCATTGGTGTTGGGCAGGTGGGACGGGGAAGGAGCGGATGGGTATATTCACACCTCATGGGGGTGGTGCACACCCTCTGGGGGATGGACATGCTTGAAGCTCTGACTTGGGTGGGGCAAAGGCAATACAGTAACCTAAACATTTGTACCTCTGTAATATGCTGAAATAAAACAAAATAAAAAAAAGAGAACTCTAGTGCCTTGAGAAAAGCAGACAGCTACCACAGCGATGCCTTGGCCCCAGTCAGTGCTTGGCAGCCCTGGGGACTGATTCTGGTCTATCAAAGGGATTCTACACTGGATGGATGAAAACTGCCTTCCCCAATTTTTTCCAATTTGATTTTCCCAGCTATGGGTAAGGTTCCATGTATTTTGGGAATGGTGTGTGTGCGGGTGGGTGGGAAGGGTGAATGAGATAGTGAGTAGTTGGGGGAACAGGCCATAGGAGTTGGCTTCGGGTAGTGTCTTCAGCTTTTGATATTAATATTTGATAGTCATATGCCTTTAGATATTTTCATAATTCATCTTGGAAAATGGAAAAGAAATAGGTTTTGGTGAAATATAAAAAGGCCATTGAAATGTCACGGGGTAGTTGCATAACAGTGGATTATACAATGCTTGAGGGTAGAGGGCGGGAGAGGGGTGTTATTCAGAAATTTTTAGTAATTTGAAGACATTCAAAAACAACAGTGTTCCCAGGCATTATTGTGTTTGTTGCTAACTTTTGGCAGAGCTATCTTAAGGGGTTTGAGCCCTTCCCAGGCTAGGCAGTCAACCTGAGCCCAGGGTGTGTCTCTGGCTCTGAATATCTCACCTCTGCCCCATTCTTGGTCTGCTATTTCACCTCTAGATGGATGCGCTTGATTGGCTGCTGTCTTACCCACCCCTTGGAACAGTTGCCTTGAAGCTTGCCATGTTTAATGGGACCCACCCTGCTCATTTATTTTTCTGGCTTTGTGCTTGAATTTCTGCAAGATTCAGAGCTTTGATTGAAGGGACATAATCTGTCAGAAAACTAGGTGGTTTGATTCACCAAATACTATTTTTTGTGTGTGTGTGCAAGATGATGGTTCTTCAGAAGGAGCTATTTCTTGAATGCTAGTTAGTTATAAATTATGTTTTATTTAAGTTTGTTGAATGTTAGAATATTTGTGAAAATAGAGGATGGGTGCATACTACCTTGGGTCATTAACTGAATGCTGACCTGAATAATGGTAGTTTGGCATAACGGGAGAAGCCCTGGACTAGAGCCAGGAGGGATTGGTTCTTGGTACTGCTTGGTCATGACCTTTGGCAAATAGCTTGACCTCTCTTGGCCTCAGTTTCTCCACAGAACTAGTTAATTCTCAAGGATCCTTCTAACTCTATGAGGAAAGTTCTAAGTCTGTGTGGCTGGAAAGCTTGCAAAACCAGCAAGGTTGTGTGTTTTCATTTAGGTATCTTAAATTCATCTCCTAGAACTTTGGGTCAAGTTTGTACTTGTGAAAAATAAAACCAAACAGTGAAGGCTCCAGCTTATCAGACACCCTAACTTAATTTTGATCAAATGTTGTTTTTTTATGAAATAGATTACTAACATAATAATATGCTTGGGTGAAGGGTATTGGCTCCAGACAAAGGAATTGTTTCTTAACTCTGCCAGTTCTCATAAGGGAAAGCTGATATTTTCATCAGAACTTGGGTACAGTCTCCCCTGGGAAAGCTCAACGCCATATAAGCCAATACATATATTGTCCTGGGGCTTAAAAAATTTTGTGCTGGAGAAAATCAGAAAAGTTAACATATTTCTTTTTTCTTAAGCAAAAAACAACAAACTCAAAAAGTTGTCATACTTGAATTGCTTTCCTTTTCAGAGGAGGGGTGTGCAATTCTGGATAAGGAGAGAAATACTTTTTCCAGGAAATGTGGGGTTGTTTCTTGTTTGTTTTTTTGCAGGAAAGAACTCACTTTTGAGGCACGCTTGTCATGAAATGTCATTTATAGTATGACCCATATATAGACACTCTGTGCCTTTGCAGATAGGCTTGCCTGCTAAGTGATGGGCAGTCGGGCTTGCTTAATATTTCAGTATAGTGAGAGAGACAATCATTAGAGCTATTGTTACTTATACTAAGCAAGATAAACAGAAAACTGGCAAAAAAGGATCTAATAAGATTGTCATTTTTATCTTTCAGAGTCATTAAAAAAGGGAATTCCTCGGGCTACGTGGCTAGAGTGGGTTAGTTGTTTGGATTATTCCATCAATCCTAGACCAGAATTAGCTTCATACCCTCTTTGTCCTTCCATCCTGCTTGGACACTCCAGCTGGAGTAGACAGGACTCAGCTGATCTGCAGGCAGAGAAATGACCCCGATCTGTGGACATTCCCATATGAGAGCTTAAACTAGACATAGAACATTTCATACAATTTCGGCTGTGTGTTTGTTTGTGCAACTTGACAGATATGATAAAAAGAATAAAATTAATTTTAAATATTATAGTTTATTTATTGGCAAAAAGTGAGCTTAGCTACTATTTTAGCCATTCTTTTGGACGCAGCTACTGCAAGAAGAGAGGACACTGGCACGCTGAGGGTTAAGGTACTATAAGAGAGGAACAATTCTCTCTCACCTCTAAAGGAGGAAAAGACTCAGTAATGGATTTTACTTCCCTCCTCGACTTATTAAATTTTGCAGGAAATTTAACATGCTATGTCCTTTGTATCTAATCATTGAATGAGGGCATTTCACTTTGAGGAAATCCTATACACTGAAAAAGGAATTCAGCAATTAGTAGGGTAAAATTCACACGAGCAAAAGCTTTATTACTTTACAAAAGGCTCTTTTAGTGAGCCAGTCCCAGTGCTTTAAAAAGAACATGTTAAGTGAGGAACATAAGCCTGTTTCCTGAGTAATGACTTCAGTTAAGTTGACACAAACATGGCCAAACGTTCTTCGTGCCTGGCAGAACCCGGGAGAATCAGCTAATTTATAATTATAACACCCATGTGCACTGCCATCAAATTTTCCACCTCGCTTGGATGCTAAATTGTACTTCAGTGCTCAGAAAGCATTTTTTTTCCTTGACCACCTCTGTGCCTTTAGACAAGAGACTCTTGTGGTAACACCTTTTTATTTATGAGCAAAACATTTGCCAATCTTTTGCTTTTTGTTTAACTTAGTTTTTACCAGAAAATAAGGGTCCATGTACGGTATATTCATGGAGACTAAATTAACTAATAGGGTTTAACTGTGGGTTGAGTGTTCTGAGGAAATGTTCGAGAACTGAGCTTATAAACAGAAGTCCAGTGTTCAGGGTCCCTAGAGAAATAATGACGGGTCCTGCTCGCTGAACATTTTGTGCCGCGGGGTGAGCCGAAGGCGGGAGAAGAGGGAAAGAAAGTGACTAAGTGTGTGATGTTGGAGTGATGTTTGGACCAACCTGTTTGCGTGTTATTTTTTTTAAAACACTGACATGTGCAGGTCGTTATTTAGAACAACTTATGAAATCATATAATACATATGTTTGTGGATGATTGGGTTGGCTATTAAGGGAAATACAGAGCTGATTTGCCAAATGCCTTGCTGGCCCTGTCTGGAATGCTGGGTGCAAGCTGCTCGCAAGAGCTACCACCTAACTGGAGCTCTTTTTGTCTCTCAGCTTGTGACCCTGAAGGATTTTTTTTTTTTTCAAATTGTTGTTAGGATCTTCTATTTTGAACAAATGGGCAAGTAAGAACAAAAGTGGAAGTGTCTCTTGCTCAAAAAAGAGAAGACATCGCTGTGAAAACCGGAACACACTTTTGTTTTAAATACCAGGAGGCTTTTATTTTTATTTTTTACTTTTCTGCTACACACACACACACACACACACACACACACACACACACACATATATATCACCTCCCATCTGAAGTGCTCAGGAAGGAGTCTGAAGAATCAAGATGATTTTTTAATCATGAATACTCTAATGTTTTGTTACTTGTGTGCCCAAGAAGCAGAGAAAACCACCAAGTGTGGCCCCTTTGTGTTCTGTCTTCTGCATCCACTTTGCTCTGTGACTTCCTTTCTGCTTCCTTGTTTAGTTTGCATTTTAATATGTAACATTCAAGTGGGCTCATTTCCTTTCAGCGGAATTTTCCAGTAAGTATACTGACTATACTGTTCATAGGAAATGACCCAATTGGTGGTGTGCTTGTGTACAACTTTCCCTCCAGCCCTAACCCAGGGCATCTGCTTGTCTCCAGCTGCAGATCTACCTCTTCGGCAGACCGCTGCTCTCTCTGTCCCTCTGTTTCTACATTCATATTCAATAAGCAGAGGCAACATTTTGCTTTACAGAGACAACATTTTGCAGAGACTCCTTATAGAAAGGGCTCACAAGGGCTTAGAGATGAGAGAGAGAGAGAGAGAGAGAGAGAGAGAGAGAGAGAGAGAGAGAACACTACTCCACCCATCTCCAGAGGCAGATACCAACTTGTCCTGGGAATCAAGACCGTCTTGTTTGAACAGAATAAGCACAAATGTTTTCCATGTAAAAAAAATTTCCTAAGAAGAATTTCTTCTTAAGGTAAAATGTTAAGATAGTATATGTTTCAATAGTTTCTAAACACATTTAAACACAAAATGATCACAAATTCACCAGTTTATGCCTGCTGTCTGTCACAAAAATGTCTCAGTCTGCATAATAAATTATATGGTCGTGCTAATCAGGATGAGCCTTGGGAAATGGGACCTTTATCGAATTAAGTGTTACATCATAGAATCCTAGCTTTCTGTTAAAGATTTTGTAATCTGAAACAGAAAATTCTAGAAATGGTAATCAGTATGGAGGAAGAATGAATGTTTCTGGTCCTGTGTTAAGGAAATATAAAGGGGATGAGCTCAAGTTCTCATTTCTCCCTTTTCTGGTAACATCTGCCAGGATATCTCTAAGAGATTTCGTCTTCCTTTTCATGGGGTTAAGAAAAAAATAGATGACCGCAGTCCCCAACCTTTTTGGCACCAGGGACTGTTTTCGTGGAAGACAATTTTTCCACGGACCGAGGGGTGGGGAGTGGGGTGGATAATTTTGAGATGATTCAAGCGCATTCGATTTATTGTGCACTTTATTTCTATTATTATTACATTGTAATATATAATGAAATAATTATACAACTCACCATAGATTGGGGACCCCTGGAATAGAGGACAAGCCCTTATATGACATGCGCATAAATATCTTTTACATAAGCAAGGCAAATACAACTTACTTTTATTTTCCTGCTAAATGCATACAGCAAGGCTGCCAGAGGTTTCAGTCTCTGGATATTAGTACAAACACTGAGAGATCTCTAATCATTGGATAAGCCTAGAATTCACCCTCACTAGAAAATTCAGGGGATAGACTGTTATTTGTCTGTGGCTGTTGCAACAATGAAGGCGCACATGTAAATATTAATACTAATGTTGCCACCTAACCAAAGCGTTGAGATAGAACTCTCTCCGTATAGCCTCGGGCGGTAGTAATCTTCAGAGAGTGAGCGCCCTTCTCTCGAATGTTCCCCTGGTACTACGGTGAGAGTATGACGACAACAAATGCAGTTCCACAATCCATCCAGTAGGGGGAAGCCATGAGCTCAAATATTGGTGTATTAGTCTCCTTCAGCCTAGTTTAAGTTTCTTGCTAGTTCAGTGTCCCCTAGTGGTAACTTGTCTCGTTAAAGAACAAGCTGGTCATAGGAAATAGATGGAGACCCTTACAGAGCATAGTCTCTTTCATTAGTGTTTTATAACGCATACAAATTCTGAGAGCCTACTAAGTGCCAGGTAGTATGTCTTCTCAATAACCCTCCTAGTAGGAGATTAATAACACAACTATGTAGGTAAAATTGAGGTTCAGGGAGCCTTAGTGACATAACCAAAGCTTTGTATGTTGCAAGAATCAGGGTCAGGACTTGAAACTAGAATCTTTGAACCTCAGTCTTTTTATTTATTTTTGTTTTTTTTAGAGACAGCGTCTTGCTCTGTAGCCCAGGTTGGAGCGCCGTGGTGTCATCATAGCTCACTGCAGCCTTAAACTCCTGGGCTCAAGCAATCCTCTTGCCTCAGCCTCCCGAGTAGCTGGGACTGCTGGGACGACAGTTTCAAGCCACCATGCACTGCTATTTTTTTTGCTTTTTGTAGACGTGTGGTCTCACTATGTTGCCCAGGCTGGAGACTTAGTCTCAATTTTTTTTTAAATCTGTACTCTGATGTTTCATGCTTCTAAGATGACAGACAGTTTCCAGATACAAATGAGGCAGAGAGGCAATTGGGCAAGGAGTCTCGAGAAGACTGAGTCTGTTCTGCCTCACGTTGGCTGCCGCTGACCTTCTTGACTTTGTAAGTGCTGGGAGGCCACAGGGTAGGGTGAAAAAACAACTGGATTTACCTGGACACAACTGGGTTTAAATCCTAGCTCTATCACCCCACCATTCATTCAGTAAATATCTAGAGTGCCTACTGTCTTAATCCAGGACCTACAGTGGTGTAGAAGAGAGGAAATATTCTTGGTTAAGTTTCTTATTCTTGCTAATCCCTAGTTTTACCATCTCTACAATAGGAGTGGGTGTACCATGGAACATTTGTGGAAGGTAAATATCAAAAGTTTCAACATGTTATGAAAAGCAGAATATCTGGTAGTTGAAGGTAAAATGGTGACACTGGTGGCTCAGTGCAAAGCAGGTTTTGCAAACTGAGGACTATCTGATTGGTCCAACATTCTTAGAACTCTCTTTTGAGCTATCTGTCTGCAGATATAAGGAAGTCTATGCACCATCACATATTTTAATTACCAAGTCCTAAATTCTTTTTGTGACATTAAAGGAATGAGCTGTCCCTTCACCTGCTCCAAGCTCTGGAGTCTCACTAGGGTCCCCCCAGATGATGATGGCTTGCAATGCTGTCTCTTGCCCAGCAAAATTTTGATGTCTAGATGTTTGGGATGATGTCTTTTGAGGAATATATTAGGTTATTAAGTATGAAATGTCTGATTTCCGTAACTACTAAGTAAGACAGCTGATATCTCTGATATTTCATTTTGACATCTCTTGTTTTATTTTTATTGTGAAGGTACATCCTTATTCTTTCAAACACACCATTTGTCTTGTGACTATCTTTCAAATTTTTTCGGAGCAATTTTTGTGAAACCATAGATAAGTAAAAAATTCGTGTTATTTTCAAATATGAGTTTCGTCGTGGAACCAATGCAGCACAGACAGCTCGAAATATCAACAAAGTGTTGAGGAAGGAGTAGCTAATGAACGTGCAGCACGTCAATGGTTTGAGAAGTTTCATTTGGGTGATTTAATCTTGAAAATGAGCCACATGGATGACTTGAGACCAAGGTGGATAATGATGAGCTGAAAGCTGTAGTGGAAGTGAATCCATCTCAACCCATGTGTGAGTTAGCAGCAAGGTTTCACGTTACTCTTCCAACAATAGTGGACTATTTGAAACAAATCAGCAAGGTAAAGAAGCTGGATAGATGGGTTCCACATGAATTAAATGAGTGTCAGAAGAAAAATCATCTCGAAGCTTGCCTTTCTTTGCTATCATGACATAAAGACAAGCCATTTCTATACTGTATTGTTACATGTGATGAAAAATGGATTTTTTTGACAATCACAATTGTTTGGTACAATGGTTGGATAAAGATGAAGTGCCAAACACAGTCCAAAATGGAATATTCATCAAAAAACGCTAATGACGTCTGTTTGGTGGTCCAGCACTGGTATCATTCACTACAGCTTCATGAAACTTGGTCAATCGATGACAGAAGATGTCTACTGCAACCAGTTGGATGAAATGATGAGGATGCTTCTGATTAAGCTGCCAAGATTGGTCATTAGAGACAGATTAATCCTCTTGCAAGACAACGCTAGACCACCATGTTGCACAAAAAATGTTGCTCGAACTACAGAGGCTGGACTTGGAAACTCTCTTCCATCAATCATATTCACCAGACCTTGCACCACTGACTACCATTTCTTCCAGGTTTTGGACCACTTCTTGCAAGGAAAAATATTCAATTTTCAACAAGCTGTGGAAAATGCCTTTTGTGATTTCATTGCTACTCGCTCTCCAGGCTTCTTCACTGCTGGCATAAACAACCTACCACTAATATGATAAAACTGTCCATAGTTTCCGTGCATACTTTGATTAATGTACCGCTTCTTGTTTGAGATATAATAAACTAAACTTTTGATTCAAAATCAGACATTTCATATTTAATGACTTAATATTTAAAAGACTAAATGCTAACTTTTTTTTCCCCCTGTGAGCAATATTTTACAGTGATGAGAGTATTACGTTTACTTAGAACTTTGGGTCTCTCCGAAGCATACTGTTCTCTCAGAAGCAAACAGAGCAAGCTTAGACTAGAGTCCAAGTTCTTTTAAGGTAGAGCCGGTAGGTCCTCCCACTAGCACATACAGCACCATACACTAGCAGCTGAAACTAAAGAACAGATCTTGGAAAAATTTAGGAAGTCTATGTATTTATAATATTACTGATACTGATATAGGACTGATATGTTCAACTAGAGATTAGTAAATGCAAGGTAATAAAAATTATGCTCAGACCTCTCTGAAGGAAAAATATTAACAACAACATTTAGATCTTTTGACATATCTTCACCAGGGAAAAATATTAATAACAACATTTAGATCTTTTAACATAACTTCATGTCATAACTTCATGACCAAAAAAACATATTTAGGAAAAATAAAACAATGTGCCTCCTGCTGAGAAATAATTCACCCCTTGTTTGGGATTTAAATGACTGGAGAAAGAAGCTGCCCTCTGAGAACATTTTGTCAGTTCTCAGCCTCTGGTGTGACTTCTGCACGTTACTGGTCAAGTTGTGTTTTCAGCCAGAAGTTGTCAATTTACACTCTTCTTCATGAGATTTAAACAGTCAGATGTTTAAGCAATTTTGAAGTGTGCAGAATTTAGAAGGATTCTACCTTATGAAGAAAGAAGTTTGATATGGTTCCTTAAAGTTGAGATCGTTTTTTTCTTTTCACTGCTTACTTGATCGGGTCCCAGTATTTTTCATTTCAGGCAGTAAAATTGATCAAGTTGTGCTGAGTTAAAAATTCCATTATTGTAACTGAATGTCTTTCAGGCATTCTCTGATGGCAATAATAACAACTGCTGTGGATTGAGAACTCTTTTGGGCTAGACCGCTTGCATACACTACCTCAAAGCGACTCACCTGCAAAGTGCGTGCTGTCATCATTGTACAGGAAATTGAGGCTCAGAGAGGTTAAGCCACACCTATTCAGTCAGCAAGTAGCGGAACCAATGTTTGAACCCTGTCTGTCTTCACAGCTGGCTAGCTTTTCATTCATACCATGTCAGGGCCATGATTAATGGAAAATTTCCATTAATTAGGAATGAAGTTAAGATATCAAGTGTGCACTCACATACTGCTACTTTTGAATACTTGTTTTAGAGTAAACAAATCAGAGTTCAAGGTTGACAGAGACTCTGAAGGTCATTTATTGGAAACTCCCTGTTGATTCCTGCAAAGCCTTGTGAAGTGGGTTTTTTTTCCCCCAGCTATGCTTTTGCACCTCTAGTGATGTGGAATGCCTAAGGCATCATTTCCATCATTGAGCTGTTTTGAAAATGACCAAGTTCCTCTTTACACTGAGTCAACATCAGTCTTGCTTTCAGCTTGTGAAGCTACACAGAACAGAGCCAGCCACGTAATCGGAAGACAGTAATCATGCTCCCATTTCAACTTCAGTAAGAGGATTCTTTGTTTCCTTGATTTTTCTTTCTCATATGATATAGTTTGAGGTCAGGTTTCCATGCTGGTTAATTTCCTCTGCACACTTGTGAATTGGTCTCTATCCCTTTTAAAGAGAAGCATCCAGGACCTAAGACAGTTTTTTTTTTTTTTTTGGTTGGGGTCAGACCTTATGTCTGCTACTGTTGGATCATGTTACTGTTGACTCACGGTGAGGTTACCACTGACTCAAGCCCTGTCTGTTTTACCCACATTACCTCTAATAAAGCATGTCTTCCTCATCCTGTGCTAACATAGTTTTTAGTTCTATTTGCCAGTACTTATTAATAAAAATAAGATACTTAAAAAGATTCAGTACATTGTTCAAGACTTTGAAAATATCTTGAATTCTAATTTCACAGCAAACAAACCCTATTCACAAATTACTTTGCTTCACGGACAAATTTTTATTTCTTTTGCATGATATATATTTTCATTATGCAAATGATATTTTGTAGCACATATAGAAATATATTTATGTGGTCTTTTAAACAGTGTAAGAGATGTTAGACCGTCTTTACAGTGTGTATACTGCGGATACAAACCTGTAGACACCCTCTGATTCCTGGCAGATGAGTTTGCGGCAGTTTGTTACCTTGATCTCAGCTTGCAGCAAAATGCTGAGTGTGGAGGAGCTTGGAATCTCAGAGGAGACGTCAAATTCTTAAAAGCCTGGCCAATATCCCACCCCACTGTGTCTAATTTTTCAACTATTTGGAACAAGGATGGAAATGGAGTTTTGCACAAAATGATGAGGGTCTTTAGTAGCTGAATTGTGACTTAATACCAAGAGAGAAATCCTGAAAAGGACACATGAGAATAGATAATATTATCTATAACTGAGGCTTAACCATTGACAAAGGTAGCAATTATCAAAGCCTCAGGGTGGGCAAATGGTAATGACCTTAGATCCAATTGACTTTTCCACAATGCAGAATAGATCCTCCTAATTCTGGAAGGGAATATATCACAAAACAAATCTTGTCTGGGGAAATGTTTTTTTCTATATGCTTTATTATTATCAGTAACATTTTAAATGTGCACATCTAGATAAAAGTCCAATAAAATTATACAAGTTTACCATTTTTTAATTTGGAAATCAGCTCAAATATTGTCTGAAAATATTTTCAGGATTGAAATTGAAAATTTTTTAGGATTAAGAATCAAAAGGAAATTTGGTGAATGGTGATTGTATTTGAGTTAAGCTAAAGAAAGATAAATTCTGTAGGTTAAGGAACTAATAATTTGTAGTCAGGAACTTAGATCTACAAAGTGAAATATTCTTGGCAAAAATGACAAAATAAAAGCTGTTTTCAAGTTTTTCTATTAAATTTGTAACAAATTTTGATTCTAGAGTCAAAAGTGACTCTATTAGGAACTACAAAGGTATATATGTTTCTGTTGTTTTATTTCTACACTATTACTACACAGTTTTTTATTATTATAGCTTTGTATTATAGTTTATATTCTTTCAAATATATATTGTGTATTTATTGAGATGATGATATTGTTTTTCTATTTAACATTGTGGTAGTTTGCATCATTGGTCCCAGTTCACCCTCCCCTCTCATATGATTTTACAGTTCCTCCCACTAAAAAGGAAGAATATCATTTCTCCATCCCTTGACTTGGATTCAGCCATGTAACTCCTTTTGGTTAGTAGACTGAGACAGAAATGATAGTGTGCCAGTTCTGAAACTGTGCCTGAGGAGGTTCAGATGGCTCTCCTTGCTCTCCAGTGCCCCTGGCACCATCATGAGAAGAACATGCCTTTGCTAGCCCCAAATCTGGAATTCCTCTGACCCACAGAAGACGAGAGACACGTGGGGCAGAGCCTCCCCAGATGAGGTCAGCCCAGATCAGTGAGCCTCCAGCCAACCCACGGACCCTTGATCTAGTGCTTATTGTTGCATGCTGCTGAGAGTTTATAATTGGCTGTTATATGGCATTATCGTAGCAATAGTGGGCTGATACAAACATATAATTGGCTGATTATACTCATTGAATTTCTAGCATTAAACTATTTTGCATTTCTGAAACAAAATGGAAGTTCTTGGTATAATAAATTTTTATTATTATTTTAACACAGGGCTGGATTCTATCTGTTTAATTGCTCATTTAGAACTTTTGTGTCTGTATTTATTGGTCATATTCATCTATTTTATCTTTTTCAGATTAGGATATTAAAGTTAAGTTATGCTATCATCATAAAATGTATTAGGATATTTCCCTGCTTCCAACCCCAATACGTGAAACAGTGTATCCCAAATGCTAATCCATAGAAAAGTTCTCATGAATCCCATGTGTAATGAGAAACATAAGGAAAATGTAAGGGGTTTTACAACCTAATTTGATTTAATTTAAAGAATAGTCCTTAATTTTGAGATTGTGTACTTCCCATAGTCTCAACGATAGATTATCTATTCTTTCGCAAAATGTGCTGATACATGGTAATAAAAAAGAATGTTTCTACTAGAAAAAAATTTAAAGCTGCCAATCCCATGTTGGTCTCTTCAACTTTTCCCTTTGCTTTCATAGTTTGTGAGATGCAAAAGTTTTGTAACCGTTGTTCTAGAACAATTTACAGAGTATGTGATAAATATGAAAATGCGTGTGTCTCTGGATTGGAGTTATTCTGAAGTGGTGTTAAATAGTGATCGAGAACATGAGCATCGAGATGTGTGACCTCTAGCAGTCACTGATCCATGCCAAGAATCAGTTTCCTCACTTGCAGAACAGGGCTAATAAGTAGGTACCTCATAGATCTGTTGTGAGATAATATATTCCAAGGTGCTTAGCATAATATTGTGCACATAATAAGTGCTCAGTAAATATTAGCTATTTACATTACTAGTGTTTTGATATTTTTCTCTTCATTTAATATATTAATATGTTCTTAAAACTGTTTCTGTTCTTGATTCGATTTTTAAAACGTTTTAATTGAAATATAACAGATAAATGTAAAATTTCACAACTCAAAGTGTAACACAGTGAATTACAACGAATTGAACATACTCATGTAACCACCTAGGTCAAGACATAGAGTATTACCAGCATCTCAAGAACTTCCCATACAGACGCGCACACACACACACACACACACACACACACGTGCACCCTACCAATGAAAAGTAACAATTCTCCCCAAAGGTAACTATTATCCTAATTTCTAATACCATAGATTATTTTGCCTGTTTTTGAAATTTCTATAAATAGAGGTATACAATATACAATATGTATTCTTTTTTGGTCTGCAATGTTTTGCTTAACATATTTGTGAGAGTCAAGTGTGTCGGTGCATGTAGCTGTAGATTTTTCATATTTATTGATGTATAGTATTCAATTGTGTGATTAGAACAAATTTATTCTAATGTTGATGGACATTTGGTTTGTTTCCAATTTCATGATGTGTCATCAAAGGTATAATTGTATTATTGGTCTTTTGGGAACCAACTCTTACATTTGTTAATATACTGTTTAGTCTACTAGCTTTATGCTAGCTAATTAAAAGCTGTTCTTATGTTCATTAATTCATTTCTTTTTCTTACCTGCAATTTGCCCCCTAAACTTAAGTCGAACACTTAGTTTATTTACTTTCATTTGGTGAAGATGTGTTTGCTTGTCTCAAGTGGACACTTTTCTATGAGATGAAGTCCAAATACGTTAAGAGGTATAACTTGAGTATATTTTTCTGAATACAATTTAGTTGCTTTTTTTTTGATTTTACTCTTTTTTTTAAACAACTTTATTGAAGTATAATTTATATACCATGCAATTAATCCATGTTAAGTGTACAATTAAAGGATTATTAGTAAATTTACCAAGTTGCACAGAGTTGCTTTTAAATATTGGTTTATAATGTTGTGAATTTTCATTTTTTTCTTTCTTCATACTTATTTTAATGGGGAGTTGGGAGAGTTTCCATAATTGCTATCAACAGAATTTGTATGAAACTGGAAGTCTGTACTACTGAAATTCTGCTAGTTGTATCCACCCTCCTGTCCGCCTGTCCATCCACCCACTCATCCTCCCACCTGCCTTCCCACCTGTCCTCTCATCTATCTTTCCAGTTATCCATCGATCCATAATTATTATCTATGAGATATACCACAAAGTGCTAGAAAGAGTTAAGTGAACAAGACAGAATGGTTTTCTTAAGGACAAGCGATAGCTGCTGAATGAGTTAAACAGGGATCGGCAGGCTCAATTTGCATTTTAGAGAGGCATTTCTGACTGCAATATAGAGAATGACTTACAACGAAGCAAATTAAGAGTTTAGGAGCAGTTTTTTCAGTGGTATGGGTGACCTCCAGGTGCTCACTGCTTCTTAGGAGCTGCTAGGGTGTGGCAGTGGTGCCCAAGAAGAAACCTTTTGCAGTACGTAAAGACTTCACCATGCACCAGGCCTGGATTTTTGGTGTGAAAATAAGAAATTATGTCCTTAAAGAAGATAAGGTCTCCTTTTTTCAAAAAAGTTTCTTATCCTGGCCTGTAATAGGAATCATTAGAAATTAATATTTTTCTCACTAGAGGCAAGTAATAAAGTATTGAAATTTCCAGAGTTGCTTTAACTGAATCTTAGCATTAATCTATTTCTATTTCTGTGACATTTTAAATACTAATGTAGCATTCATAGCACTTTTCCAGAAGCCAAATTATATTTTTAGGGAACACTTTAATGTCTTTGAGCCAGCCTGTTCATCTAAAGCTTTAAGAGTTTCAACTAGACAATTTGAAACCAGTTTAAAAAACAATGTGACTCTGAAATAGTAGAGCTAATTCCAGTAAGTCACCTGGGACAATTAATCTTATTTATCTAACACTATGTCATATAACCTAATCTCTTAAAAAATTTTGTTTTGAAAATGAAGCCACCATACACACAATGACTAGTCAAAGCTGGAACATTTGGCAGTGATTTCAGAGGGAATTAGAAGAGGTGTATTTTTAAATAGACATCCTCCTTGGATATATTGTCTTAAGAAGCAATATGGTGTTTAGGTTTCTGAACCTGGACACCCAATAGCCTTGTGCTTATACCCCGACTTGCAAAGTAAAGGAGGCTGGTTGCATCCAGCACAAGGTTAAGAAAACACAGAAATGCTGTAAAAGAGGACTTAGCGATTCAACAAAGCTCTGAGCCAGTCACTACCCATGGGTCTGGTATGGCAATCACAGGCCACGAACTTCAAGGGGCTTCTTTGAAACAAAATTATAAAAATGGAGGTCTTAGTTCTGGATCTTCTTTTTCTGTGTATGGTATTTTCATAGAATTAACTGCACTGCTCTAAGAAGGATACAATTTGTAAACCTAAGCCACCCATTTATGGTTTGGAATTGAGGCTTTTCTCTATTCATTCTCTAAAGCATTTAGTTAAGATGTTGTTAAAGTTTTCTCTCATCTTGTTTTAGAAGAGAATGGTGGTCCCTGGCTGGAAAGATATATGCTTATCTCTCTGGGGCAGTGAGGGACGTGGATGAGGGCAGATGGGGGAAGGGGGAGGCAGAGGAAAAGAAGAGAGGAGGGAAAGGTCATGCCAAATTAAACACATTTAAAAGCTGTTTGAGTTCCTTAGGTAAAGTCAGTCCAAACAAATGAATCATTAAATGGTATTTAGTTGAGCAAGTACAGTAGCAGATAAAAGTGAGTTATTAGTCTACTCCTATATAATCAGAGTTTTAAAAGTTCTTATTTTTCTTCACTATATAGTCCGAATAAGAATTATGAGTCAGAGATGAGTTGCTCAATGCTTTTCCAGAGTTTGTGAAGGAATTGTGCAATCAAGATAACAAAGCACTGGTGAGTTACAGTTGAAAGCAAAAGGAGAATATTGGAATTCTCAAAATTATTTATAACACCCCAGCAAGGGGATTTTTTACTATCCATTTTTCAAACCATTGAGTATCAACAGCTTCCAGTAGAGAGAGATAGAGGGTCAATTGATTTGACTCTCTGTTAAAAAATCCAATTTCAAAATTTAAAATAGAGGAGGAGGCCAAGATGGCTGACTAGTGACACTGCTTGCCAGACCGTCTGGCAGGGAAGATTGGATTTCAGGTAAAGGAAAGGAGAGAAGAGACACAGATCAGTAGTAGATCATAGAGAGAGGTGCCAGAGTCTGCCAGGGACCCCACAGAGGAAAATTGTAAAGCAGAGAAGGAAGAAGATAAAGAAAAAAAATATCTATGAGGATCAAACCTAGGGAGGCTTGGAGCCCAGAGAAAGGTTAAAGGGGGATTTTCCCTTTCTCTCTTCCATGAGCCTTCAGTGACCAGTGGTCTACCAAGAGTCTTGGAGGCTTTTCTGCCCCCATGAACCCAGGCACAGCAACAACGTGAAATAATGGGGAGAACTTGTGCGATCCTGGTGCTTGTTCATCCCATGTGGGGCTCCCCTCCAAGAGAGTGTCACAAGAGGCTGGAGAACCAGCTTTTTTCCATTCAGATGCCTCCTCCCCCACCACCCCCCACCTCTGTAACTGGAAGTGCAGTTTGAGCCAAGAATTTGGTGAGTGGCTACTTCCCCCCAGTGGGCATGTGCTGTAGGCTGAGGTTACCAAAGAGAAAGGGTCCCATGCCTTTCCACTTGGGGGCCTGTAGTGGACCTGGGGTGCCTGCTTTAGGAGCTCCCTTCCCACTGGCATTTCATGGAGTCACACACCAGTGGGTCAGATAAGCAGTGTGGACCCCATGGCCCCCAGACTTGAGCAGGTTACTGGGGACACAGGGTGGAGGTCTGGGAGCTGGACTCAGGTGGAAAGGAGGCCCATGTGGACAGAACTGATGGGAGAATCTGTGGGGTTCTGAGATACATGGTGAGCTGGGAGAGCACCCAGCCCCCTGCAGGAAAACTGTCATGTTGGATTGGGGTAGATCCTCCAGAGAAGAAAAGCCTGCCCTTGGGAACCAGAGCAACAGGACACAGCACATTCGGTGCTTGGGCTGACTGGGAGCTGCAGTCCTTCCCCAACCCACTCCATCTGGGAGAAAGTTTGAGCTGAGATTTTGGCAAGTGGCTACCTCACTCCAGCAGATGCATTCTCCAGACTGACGTCTCCACAGAGAATGCGGCCCAAGCCTCTTCCCTAGAGGACTTACAGGGATCCAGAGTGTCCAATTTTGGAGCTTCCTACCCACCAGCATTTTGCAGAGATGCATGTTAGCAGGTCAGACATTAAGGCTGGGGCATGTTTGAGAGCTGGACAGCCACATTGTGAATCTCAAATGGCCCTGTCTCCACAAGCAGACTTTCTAGTTGGGTGTGGTCACTTCAGCCCCTTCCTGGTGGCTTTCCCCAGATGGTGGGAGCAGACCTTTGAACCTTGTTGAAACAGCTGTGTAGAGCCTAAGGGCAAGCTCATACAACTCAGCCCCTTCCAACCTCACTCTCCCACCCACCTCTGCTATGGCAGAGAATGGAGACCCACCTGAAAGTTCCAAGGCTCCACCCACCCCCTGGGACATTCAAGTGCTCCTCCTGACTAGAGCCAGTCACAGATCTCAAAAACAACCCTGCAGCTTATTCCTTCTGGCAAGCAGCACCTACTTATAGAGAGGTCAATTTGCACAGCCCTTTATAGGATTTACTGACTCAATCATATAGGGTGAGATTGATTCTCACCCATAAGTGCCACTTACTGTCTCAGAGATTAAACCGAGCATGCCAATACAATTCACACTGTTAAGAAGACCACAGGGCTGGGGAACTAGAAAGGATTTCAAAGACCTCCATCCTCTCTCATCAAAGTAAGACAGGGAATCTGCCCACACACATAACTCACCACTGCTACAGCCTACAAATAAACTAGCAACTGAGAAAAACAGCACACTAAGGATACCTATGATCAAGGCTTCTACCCAGAATCTAGATTGCCATCAAAACACTAACAAAGTCAAGGTTCTCACCCAACATACGCTACAAATACATGTGTATGAGTGAGGGAGGGGTAAAAGCCCCATCTAAACAAAAAAAAATTCAAAAATAAGAAGCAATAGCTGCTCCAGATGAGAAGGAATCAGCAAAAGAACTCCAGAGGGATTAAAAATCAGAGCAAAAGGACACCTCCAAAAGAGAACACCAGCTCTCTAGCAATGGATACCTATTGAAATGAAAGATAAAAGATTTCACATATCAATTGTAAGGAAACTAAATGAAATTCAAGAGAAAATGGAAAACCAACTCAAATAAACCAGAAAAACAATTCAGGAAATGAATGAAAAATTCATGAAAGAGGTAGAGATATTAATGAAAAAGCAAATAGGACTTCTGGAAATGAAATTTTCATTTAAGGACATACAAAACACAGTTAAAATGTCAATTTTACCTAAAGTGATCTACAGAATAAATGAAATCCCCATCAAAGTACCATCTTCATTCTTTACAGACCTAGAAAAAATAATTCTTCACTTTGTATGGAGCCAGAAAAGACCTTGTATAGCCAAAGCAATCTTAAGCAAAAAGAACAAACTGGGTGGCATCAGTCTTCCAGACTTCAAGTTGTACTATAAAGCAATAATAATCAAATCAGTTTGGGATTGGCACAAGAACAGAAGCATTGATCTTTGGAACAGGTCTGAGAATCCAGAGATGAAGCCATCTGCATACGGTAACCTAATCTTTGATAAACCAGACAAAAATATACATTGGAGAAAAGAATCTCTTCAATAAATGGTGCTGGGAAAACTGGATAGCTACATGCAGAAAAATGAAACTGGATCTTTACCTCTCACCTCTCACAAAAATACACTCAAGATAGTTAACAAACCTAAACCTAAGGCATGAAACCTTAAGAATCCCAGAAAAGGATGTTGGGAAGACCCTTTCAGACATTGGTCTAGGCAAAGAATTCTTGAAGAAGACCCCCAAAGTAATTAATGCAGCAACAAAAATAAACAAATGGGATCTGATCAAAATAAAAAGCTTCTGCACAACCAAAGAAACTATCACGAGAGCAAATAGACAACCTACAGAATGAGAGAAAATATTTGCCCTCTACACCTCTGACAAAGGTCTGATAACAACAATCTACCTAGAACTCAAAAGAATTAACAAGAAAAAAAATCAAACAACCTCATTTATAAATGGCCAAAGGAGATGAACAGAAACTTTTCCAAAGAAGACAGAATAATGGCCAGCAAACATATAAAAAAAGTTCAACATCTCTAATCATTAGAGAAATGCAAATCAGAACCACAATGAAATACCACCTAACCCCAGTGAGATTGGCCTCTATCAAAAAATCCCAAAATAACAAATGCTGGTGAGGATGTGGAGAGACAGGAACACTCTTTCACTGCTGGTGGGACTGCAAATTAGTGCAACCTCTGTGGAAAAGAATTTGGAGATTCCTCAAAGAGCTAAAAATAGAATTACCATTTGATCCAGCAATAGCATTATTAGTCATCTACCCAAAACAGCATACGACATTCTGTTATAAAGACATCTGCACCCGAATGTTAATGGCAGCACAATTCACTATTGCTAGGTCGTGGAAACAACCCAAGTGCTCATGAATTCCTGAGTGGATTATTAAAATTTTTATATGTTCACAATGGAATATTACTTAATTTTAAGAAAAGACAGTGAGCTAGCACCGCTTATGTTATCCTGGATCAAGCTTGAGCTCATTATTTGAAGTGAGGTGACACAAGCCCGGAAGAATGGGCCCCACATGTACTCACCATCAAATTGGTACTGAATAACACTATGGTGCTCAAATGGTGGTGGTGTTCACTAGGGATTCAGGGGGTGGGGGGGCAGATCCACATCTGAGGAATGTGGTGAGCACTGTGGAGGGGAGGGGCATGCTTGAAATGTATTTGGGGATGGGAATTAGGAGTCTCAATAGGGGGAAGGAAATTCTCTAAAACTGATTTATGTGAATAGCTGTACAACTTGGTAAATTTACTAATAACCATTTAATTGTACACTTAAAATGGAGTAAAGGCATGATATGTAAATTATACTTCAATAAAGAAAAAAATTCATTTTAACATCATATTCCCTTCTATCTCACTATTTTCTATGAGACTTTGACCTTGTTAAGTAAGGTTTTGCCATCTACAGTATTCTTCAAAAAGCAATCCCTATAGATGAATTGTATTCTACTCATGGTCCAGAATAAAAGTCCAGGGACTTGTAAACTCTTTGATATAATACAACTATTTAAAATAACATTTATAATATCAGAGGGCTATTCTCATTCTGCGGAGTCCCAAAGCACTATCCCTGACTATACAACGGAGGTTTAGCAGTAAACCTTCACCAATTCTTAGAAAGACCTTCATTTTCAACTCCCTAAATTTGAGAAAAAATTGTCTGTACAAAATTTTTTCCATAATAAATGAGTAAACTATAACTGGAGAGAAAAAAAAAAAACAGTGGAAACTTTCAAGAATAGACAAGACCAGGCAGGAGAAAGGATATCAAAGCCTGAAGACAACTCTGTTGACTTAGCTCAATCAGTCAAAAATAATGAACAAAGAATTAAGAGGAATGAACAATGCCTACGAGAATTATTGGATTGTGTAAAATGGCCAAATATAAGCGTCATAGTAATCCCCGAGGGTAAAGAAGAAAACATACAAGGGCTGCAAAACCTATTTGAGGGAATAATTGAAGAAAACTTCCCTGGTCTTGCTAGAAATTTAGACATCCAGATACAAGAAGTTCAACAAACACCTGAGAGATTCATTACAAAGAAGCAATCACCAAGACACATAGTCATCAGATTGGCCAATGTCAACATGAAGGAGGAACTACTGTGAGTCATAAGGAGAAAATGTCAGGTAACTTACAAAGGAAAACCCATCAGGCTAACTGCAGACTTTTTAATGGAGACCTTGCAAGCCAGAAGGGATTGGGGCCCCATCCTCAGTCTTCTTAAACAGAACAACTGCCAGCTTAGAATTTTGTATCATGCAAAACTAAGTTTTACAAATGAAAGAGAAATAAAGACCTTTCACACAAGCAAACACTGAGAGAATTTGTCAAGAACAGACCTGCCCTACAGGAAATACTCAGAGCTGCATTGTACATGGATCAGCACAATGACCACCCACCAGTGTAAAACCACACAAAAGCTAAAGCTCAGAGTTCATATAAAACAATGGTACAAGGGGTAAAGCAGAGCAACAAAATATACCCAATCTGATGAACACAACAATACCCCACATATCAATTCTATTAATCAACATGAACAGTTTAAATTCTCCACTCAAAAGACATATGCTGGTGAATGCATAAAAATGCAAGCCAAGTATCTGCTGTCTCCAGGAAACACATCTAAACCACAAGGAATGTTATAGACTCAGGATTAAAGGATGGAAAAAAATTTTCATGTAAATGGTAACCAAAGAAAGCAGGTGTAGTCATTCTTGTATCATATAAAATTGACTTTAAATCAATAATAAAGAAGAAAGACAAATATGGTCATTAGATAATGGTAAAAGAAGCACTTCAACAAGAAGACTTAACAATCCTAAATATTTATGTACTTAACACAGGAGCACCCAGAATCATAAAACAAACCCTACTAGATCTAAGCAAAGAGATAAACAGCAGCATCATAATAGCTGGAGATTTCAATAATCCCACTGAAAGAACTGGACAGGTTATCCAAGCAGAAAATAAATAAAAAAACGCTGGACTTAAATGGGACTTCAGAACAAATGGGCCTAACAGACATTTACAGAACATTTTACCCAGAAAGTACTGACTACATTCTTCTCATCAGCACATGGAAAACTCTCTGAGATTGATCATATATTAGGCCATAAATCATGGCTCAACAAATACAAAAACTTGAAATCATACCACATATCTTCTCAGAACACAATGGAATAAAACTAGATGTAAACACCAAGACAAATACCCAATTTTATTCAAAGTCATGGAAATTAAACAACCCCATGTTGAGGGATTATTGGATCAAGGATGAAATAAAGCTGAAAATCAAGAGATTCCTTGAACTGAATGCCAAAGGGGACACAAGCTATAAAAATCTGTGGGATTCAGCAACAGCAGTCCTAAGGGAAAAATTCATAATCTTAAATGCTTACAACAAAAAGACACAAAGATTACAAATCAACAATCTAATGACATATCTCAAGAAACTAGAAAAGGAAGAGGAAACCAAACCCAAAGCCAGCAGAAGAAAAGAAATAACTAAGGTGAGAGCAGAACTAAATACAATCAAAACCAATAAAATAATACAGAGGATCAATAAAACAAAAGTTGGTTCTTTGAAAAGATACACAAAATTGATAGATCTCTTGCTAGATTAACCAGAAATAGAAGTGAAGGGACCCTAATAAGCTCAATCAGAAATTAAAAAGGAGATACTACAGCTAATATGACAAAAATACAAAATATCATCTGTAAATACTATGAAAATCACTATGCACATAAACTTGAAAACGTAGAGGAAATGGGCAAATTCCTCAAATTACACAACCTCCCAAGACTCACTCAGGAAAAAATAGATGTCCTGAGCAGACCAATAACGAGCAACAAGATTAAAGCAGTAATTAAAAATCTTTAAACAAAAAAAAACCCAGACCAGATGTATTCACAGCTGAATTTTATCAGACCTACAAAGAAGAGTTGATATCCCTACTACAGAAATTATTCCAGAATCCATATGTCTCACTAATCACAAAAATTAATTCAAGATGGATAAATGACTTAAATGTAAGGCATGAAACCATAAGAATTAAAAAAGAAAATTTTGGAAAACCTTTTCTAGATATCACCCTAGGCAAAGTATTTATGAAGAAGATCCCAATGACAATCCCAGAAACAACAAAAAATAAAGAAATAAAACTTGATTAAATTAAAAAGCTTCTGCACAGCCAAGGAAACAATCAACAGAGCAAATAGACAACCTATAGAATGGGAGCAAATATTCATATGTTATACATTTGATAAAGGGCTAATATTAATAACTAGAATCTACAAAGAACTCAAATCAGCAAG
>CAUYRT010074766.1:0-32341 GCA_963574885.1 Lepilemur ruficaudatus
GACTCATGGTGGTATTACTTTGGTGGACTTGGGTAAGACATGGGAAAATTCCCTGGATTACCAGGCAAAGTCTCTCACTCTCTTCACTCATTCTCTGTGCTGGTCTGCTGGAGTTGCCAGGGAATTGATGTGTACTTCCTCGTGACCACCACAGGTGAGACTGTGCCAGGTCACACCTGAAGCCAGCCTAGTCTCACCCACTGCCTGTGGTGACTGTTGCCTTGCTACCTATGATGTTCATTCAAACCCCAAGGGCTCTTTAGTCAGAAGGTGGTGAATTCTGCCAGGATTTCATCCTTCCCTTCAGGGAAGCATGTTTTCTTCTTGCCCATGGAAGGTTTAGAAATGCCACCCAGGACTAAGGCTTGGCATCAGGGAATTCAAGGGTCTGCTTGGTACCTTATTTTACTGTCGCTGAGCTGGTACCCAACTTGCAAAACAAAGTCCTCTGACTCTTCCTTTCCTTTCCCCACATGGAAGAGGACTCTCCCTTAGCTGTATCGCCTGGAGTTGGGGAGGGGTAACATAGCCACAGGCTTGGCCACTGCTGCTGATGTCTCACTGGGTCACATGCACCCCCAAGTCCACTGGCTCTGAGTTGGCACAGCCACAGGAATCTCCCAAGTACTGCAGCCTTTGTGGTATGACTGCCTTATGAATTTATTCCAGGCACCAGTCTGCTTTTTGTCAGCCAGCAGTGGGACTAGCCTGAACTTGTGTTTATGGCAGAAGATTTCCCTCTGGCCAGGCTGGTCTAAATGATCCCTCCATAGGTGCCAAAAGAATTCTGCCATATGCTCTGTTCCTCTGTGACAGGGTGGCCCTGAGTTCCAATGCAAAGTCTCACAATCACTTCACTCTGCCTCTCTGGGCACACAGATTCTCTCTCCACTCAGCACACTGGCACAGCACTGTCAGTGCCTTAAGAGAGCATTTTAAGATTGTGTTTTGGTGTCTATGGTCATGAGAGCATTTTCCTCCCAGTTTCTCCTGGCATTGATGGATTGCCTGCATCTGTTGCACAAACAATCATGGTGAAACAGTAGGAAATTTTGTTCCAACTTGACTTTACTTCCTGAAATATTCTAAGCATATGGTGAGGTGGCAAGAGTATGGTCCCAGGGTGGAAATTTTGAGAAGCAGAGGGAGCCTACATTTTTACATTACTCAGTTGGATCCTTGAAGCCTTCATTAACAGGATAATCTCAGAAAGAAGTGGCAAAATAGGTGGGTTCTTAGGTCACCCAAACCTAAGATAACAGAACTTAGTAAGTCTTAAATGCTACAAATCAGCAAGAGACACTTTATTAAAAAGACATTCTTCCAACATATTTTTAAAATAAGAGTTTATATTTTGGAAGGATAGAAAAGAAATAATAGGGAAAAAATCTACAATGGTTGGCTTTAATCAAGGTATCTAAGCGATTCTGCAGTCTGGATATTTTCCAGATTTCAACATAAAACAAAACTGAAAATCCTTCATACAGACATTCAAAGTCTAGAGAGAAATGAAGAAATCAAAAAATTGGATTGTTAGTATATGGATCCTTTGCAGTTTAACATGCTTTTAGCATATAGAGCTTCCTTCACAAAATCACACAAAAATATCTGTTCCAAAGGAAAAAGAAAGGTTGGGCACATTGTCCAGACACACAAATGGTGACTTTGTCAAACATACATCTCCAAAGACCTAGTAATAATCAGCAATTTTGATTATCAGTAACAGCAATCCAACTCAAACTAACTAGACACTGGAGTATCTCATAAAATCAGTCCATGTTTAATGTCAGAGTTGTAAC
Source organism: Lepilemur ruficaudatus (assembly GCA_963574885.1). Classification (NCBI taxonomy): domain Eukaryota; kingdom Metazoa; phylum Chordata; class Mammalia; order Primates; family Lepilemuridae; genus Lepilemur; species Lepilemur ruficaudatus. Next base: position 1,800 of record CAUYRT010074766.1, read on the forward strand.
CTGGCTTCTGGAAGAACTAGACCCAGGCACTCAAACACTGGCCATACTCTCAATCCCCTTCTAATTAATCTCTGATTCTCTCTGCATGTCAACCTTGTTTTCTTCCATTGTAGACATCTAGTATTTCTCCAAATTGTAGGCACAAGGCTGCTAACAGCGCCAGAGTTCTACTTCAGGAAAGCTTGACTATGATAATTACAGTTTTAAAAAATCCTATGGAAAAAACTCCGATTGGCCTCTATTTCGATCAACTGTGACTAGCAGAATGTGCTCAGATTTAGGTGCCCATCTCTCTACTAGACAATTGTAGTTGGGGTAGGAATACAATTGTGTAATAGAAAAGACATCTTTGGAAGCAATCACATAGGTGGAGTGGGGGAAGAAGTTTCCACAAAGGTATTTCTGCTCATAGAAAGTGGGAAGGAATACTGAGCAGACATACCAATAGGTATTCACTGCAGGAAATTGAAAAGTGTTAAACTAATATCAGACACAAAAGTAAATGACAATCCTGATACATGCTCAGTTATAACAGAGCAATTTATTAGAAGGTTGGGAAATGCCTTTTTGAGCAAGTGTCATTTAACTTGAAGCATAGTGTAGAGTGGAGAAAAAAGTATTCCTGCCAAGGACACAATATGTAAGAGGCTTTAGGGGAGGAAAGTGCTCAGAGCTCTAACACAACTGACAACACAAGGGGCACTGTGGCTTAGGAATGATGATAATCCATAGAACCACAGCTGGAGGTTATGTAGGCATGGGCCAAATCATGCTCATTGGAAGCCAAGTTGAGGCTTTTTTATCTTTTTCTTCAAGTGAGATGGGTTTTCATTAAAAAAATAATACGATCCAATAGATGTTTTCACAAATTATATCTCACAGATGAGAGTTCAGGGACCATGAAAAGAGAAAAGTAGAAGATATAAGTTTTAAAAAAAGTGGATAGTTGGGGTAAGGTGGGAGATGAAGACTGAAATTACTCACTATTGCCTTTGCTATTTTGCCAGATCAATTTTTTCCCTCCCACTATGTGGAAAATCACCACATGGAACATCTATATTCAGCAAGGCTGATGGAGTTTGACATTTCCTAATATGTGCCCACCTGTTCTAAGATCATGAAAACAAATTTAAGTGGATTGTTGAGACACTAAATTAATCTGTTATGAGAGGAAATAAAAAAATAGTAAGTTTGGAAAGACATCTTTCTGTAATATTTTTTTCACGAAAATAACCACGTCACAGTCAAAGCTATAGATGCCTATGATAATTCATCTATCCCATTGCCAAGTTTTCAGCAAGACTTCATCAACCTGACCATTAATAAAGAAGGTCTGCTATGTTAAAGGCCATCAAAGAAGTTGAGTCAATGATATGAATTAAATATACAAGAAAATGGTGGAGATGCTTGTCTTCAATATTTTTATTCTTAATGTGTTTGTAAATATAATTTTCTTGAGATAAACTTAAGACATAGCTACAATGAAGGGCAGCAAAGAAATAAAAATACTCCAGCTCACATGCAGTGAGTAAACATCTGAGCTGGTGTTAAGTCCACACATTAGTTTTAAATAGAGTTGGAAGGAAAAATCAGTTAAAAATTGCCAGTTTCTTTTTTTACACATTGGCCACCCACCAACTGGATGTAATCTTTTTGTAATCAATTCATTCTCTTGACAGTTAATTTTGGCTATGCATGGAGATATCAACTTAATCTTTCATCAGGATAAGTTCACCAGTAAAACAAATTTATTTATAGGATACTATATTTATACATAGTAAAATGCTATATGTTAAGTTAACTAAAAATATAAATAGGATACATTTTGGTTGGGATGTACTAGGTGTTCTGCTATAACAAGAAACCCAACAATAATTCAGTGGCTGAAAAATAAAGAGGTCTGTTTCTTACTCATGTAATAGTCCAACATAGATGTTCTTGGCAAGTGGGCAGCTCTGCTCTTGCCATGATTCAGAGACACATGGGGACAGTGGCTTTGCCATCTGCAGAAAATGGCTTCATGAGTGGCCATGCTCTGGTCACCTTAGCCAGTAAAAAGATAGAAAAGAGTATAGGAAGACATCCAAATTTTATGAGGTCAGGTATGGATTAATTTACATGGCAATGCTTTGTTGCAAAGAGAGCTGAGATATGTGGGTCCCCAATAAGACAGATGAATCTCAACCGAACTCTGTAATTTTGAAAGAAGAACATGGATTTTAGTGGACAATGGTCTCCCTTATTATGTGTTTAGAAGTATATACATTTTTAGAAGAATATAATACAAATATCTACAGAGATTTAAAATTTAAGGGCAGTCCTCATCCCTGATGTGTTTCTGTGGGACCCCCATTACCTTGGCCACTAGACCAACCAACAGGGACAACTGTGAGGGGATGTTCCTTTATGGGAGGGGGTGTCTGTTGCAGCTCTGACACTTAGGGGCTGTGTTATCTCAAGCGTTCTCAGAACAATGTGTACTTCACAGGGTTATGGTGCAAATTTAATGATGTTAAATAATATAATAAAGTGAGCACAAAGCGGTGGTGGGCACAAGGTGAGTGCTCAGCAGGTGATATTTTGTGCTGCTCTTTTCCACATCTTCTCCCCAGGGAGGTCCCATCTGGTATTGGAACCATATTTATACAGCTTCAGATCACATAGAGCTGAGCCCTTTCAACTTCCAACAAATTTAAGGATTAGGATATGTTGGCAGGTTAGGTAGGATGTAGAGGTCTACTCGATGATATTTGGCTTTATCCAAAGAGGACTGTGGTTTCAAGGGAGCTGCACACACCAGGAGGAGGATCACTTTATTTTAATTAGGCACATATGAGACTCTATGTGGGAGTCTCTGGACTCATAACCTGGGGTTCCTTCCCTCTGAGGGGAAATCCATGTCTTCATTGCTAGAGTACTCAAATAAGAAGAAGGGGCATGATGAGATAGAATATAAGTGAAAGGGCTGGCCAGACAAATGAAAGGAGAAAATAGGAGACAGACATTAACAAGGGTATTTGTCAGGGTTCTCCACAGAAACAGCAGCAATAGGATATATAGACAGATAGACAGATAGATAGATAGATAGATAGATAGATAGATAGATAGATAGATAGATTGTTTATATATATAGATATATAGATATATATGTCGACATATATATGAGGGCTGTCCAGAAAGTATGCAGCCATTGTTAATACAACAAGAAGTTTGTGAGACATAGATGTAACCTGGCAGCCAAGGAGAGTGACTGTAATGTGCATGAGTGAACAATGACGACTTTGTTGTACTAGCCAGTGGGGCACGAGACGTCGAGCATGTGTACTGTGCGGCCGCCGCATTCAAAATGACTGAGCGAGTAGAGCAACGAATCTGTATCAGATTTTGTGTTGAGCTTGAACGTTCCTCCACGTAAACTGTTTGGATAATTCAGAAGGCTTTCAGGGACAATGCAGTCAATGCAGTGCAAATAAAAGTGTGGCACAAATGCTCCAAAGATGGTTGAGAATCTGTTGAAAGTGATCCACCTTTTGGAAAGCCTGCAACAAGCAGAACACCTGAGAATGCTGAATGTGTACAGATTAGGTTAAGAGACACTGCAAGAACCATGTGAGATTCCAAGGTGCCTACTTTGAAGGGGACTGAGGCATCATTGTCCTATGTACAGTGTTTCTTGTATCTTATATCTTCTTCAATAAATGTCTTTACTTTTCATATTACATGGCTGGATACTTTCTGGATAGCCCTTATATATCTAGAGTGAAAGAAAGAGTCGGGGGAGAGATTTTAAGAAATTGTAGGGATTTTAAGTGATTACAGGAACTGACAAGTCTGAAATCCGTAGAGTACGTTGGGAGACTAAAGATTCAGGTAAGAGTTGATGTTACAGTGTTTAGTCTTCTTAATGTTACAGTCTTCTAGAAATCTCAATCTTTGCTCTCACTGGTCTTCAGCTGATTGACTGAGATCCACCCACATTATCGAGGGTAGGATGCTTTACCCAAAGCCTACTGGTTCAAATGTTAATAAAGCCTAAAAAAATATATCACAGTAACATCTATATTGCTGTTTCACTAAACAACTGGGCACTATGGCCTAGTCAAGTTGACACATAAAATTAACTGTCACAGCAGGAAATGGCCTTCAAACACACAGAAACCTAACACTTGAGTGTGCACGGCCCAGTCAACGTCCTGGGATTTGATCCATCAGATTACTTAGATACCTTTTCTTCGGTAAACAAAGAAAGAGATGCTAAAAGAAAGTTGGATCTTCCCTCTCCCACACAGGAAAGTGTCATTTTTTTTTTACTAGTAGGAGCAAGTGACAGAGCTACTAAATAAAAATTTATGAGGAAAGACAATCAAATCAAATAAGGAAGGATGATCCTTACATAGGCATTGTAGAAAATATGAAATCTATAAATAATTTTTTAACAGATGCATACTAAATAAATAATATCTGTCTTTTTATGGGGAGGAGGGTTAATATTTAATATTAAACTTACTCTTGTCAAAAGAAGGCAAGAAGGAACTAGGTTACCATTTCTGGAAACATGCTAAAATGCAAACACTGTGATAAATCTTTTGTAAGTTGTATTTTTATAAGTTTGCTCTAAACAGAATTGCTAAATATTTTCTGATAAATTGTACAGGAAATTGGCATCCTTTAAATCTTCTGAGGAGGCAAATAGCAATAGAATATATTAGAATGAAGCATGGTTGCAATTTATAGTGAGCATCAAAGACAGAGGATAAATTTGTTTTAAATGAGAAAAGTTTATGAAATAATTAAACTATTTTTCTGACTAGGAAAAAATAAGTTAAGCTTAGCCCTGTGGAACTAGCATATTCTTTTGTTCATGGAGGCTGAGATGTAAACAACACAGGGAATTGACAACCTGTATGTGCCGAAAGGAGGAAAAACTGTATCTACATAGAAACTGTTAAAAAGGAAAAATTGTTCACTCTTTGCTATATTTATTTTTTAGATATTTTGAAAGTCTGGAACCTGTAGGGCTCTGATATGTGAGAGAAAAATCTCAACGCTAAGAGCAGCTGTGCACAGCCTTGGGTTGTGAAACTATTCTACAGGATAATAACTCATCTTTTGTTAACTCATCCAATTAAAATGTTTGTTCCGCTAAGATGCAATGGTTTGCTAATAAAGCATTTTATGAGAGTGCTTCATGGAAAAAGGAGTGTGAGGCTAAAGTAAGTGTTACAGACTCACTATATTGAAGTGTTTTCCCCTGAAAGAATTTTAATAATAGTAGGTGTTAAGAAAGCTATAAGGGTATAATTCTAAAGCCCAAATATACCAGAAGAAATCCAGCATTGATTGTATCTCTCATTTGCTCAAGAGTAATGTCCTTTCTTTTCCTATTGCCACCAGCACTGTGGCTAGCCCATATATTACACGTTCTATATTCCCTTAATCATCTTATCGCTACTGCAGAGACAAACACAACTGTGCCTGGGCTTTGCACGGTGTTAGTTCCACTTGCCATTTCAGCGTAAGTAATCACGATTCACGTAGTGAAAATCATGTATGTTCTCAATTTCAAGTTGTAAAGCAATGAATTACAGAGAAAAATTTATGTGTGTGTATATATTTATACATACACGCACAGACAAAAATTGTTCTGTATTAGTGATACCTGTGTTTTCCAAGTATTTTCTCAAATCTGAAGGAAGACACGGCCCAGTTCTCACTGAACCGCCTCCCACAGGCATGCCCCACATCCACACTCCCTCACTCTCTCTCTCACACACACACACATACATAAACACACACACTCACAAATTCCGTTTTTCTATACGCTAACTTGTTAACTTCTATTTTTACCATTACTATTTCCTTTGTCTGCTGTTTTCTTATCTGACACTTTACTCCCTGGTTTGTTAGTTTTTGATAGTATCTTTTAAATCCTACCTATTAGCTATATAATAATCAATCAGCTTATTCTACTTTCTACTTCTACACTGAGCTTCCAGCAATTCATCAATTACAGTTCATGTTTTTTACCCCTGCACCGGTTTTAGTGGAGATTTCTGTTCATGGGTTTCTGTTCTGAAGTTTTGATTCTCTGTATCCAGCCTGTCTGTCTCTCCAATGTAGGGGACAGTGGTCTGCTCAGTGACCTTATTGCTCTTCTGGATCTAAGAACAGTTGATTTTTCAGCAGCTTCCAAGCTTCTTACATGTTAAACCAGAAACTGAAAGACCTGCTTTATGTTTTTATGGAGAAGAAGGTCTTTATCAGCTGAAGTAAGCTAAATCATATTTTCTGATATGTTACAGTAATTTTGTATAGATTCATTCATCCTTTTTCTGGTTATTCTGTGGATTTGGAGTGGTTTATAAGATTAATAAATACTTACAATGGGATGTTCTTCTATCAGGGTGTCAAAGTCCAGAATCTTTATTAATTTTTATTTTTATTTATTTATTTTATGGGTGATGTCCTCCACTTCCTTTTTTGTTCCCTTTCATATTGCAGAGCCGTAAGTTTTCCCATTTTGCTTTTCCTCTTGTTACTAAATTGTCAAAAGGTGCTTCTCTCTCACTTTTGGTCTTTTTCTTCCCTAGAAGCTCCTGGGCACTACCACGTCAAGTGACTGACATAGGCTTTTAAATTCTTTCCCTGCTACCCATGCTCTGGTCTACTAAGATTCACTGTAGGGTGGAACTACTTACTCTTTCCAGTCTTTGTTTCTGGCTCCACTTAGTCCCGTTACAGCTTCCCTCTTGTTTCTTCCTTGAGCTTTTCCTCTGACTGCTCTTGCTTGACCTCAACATCTTGTTCAATGACAGGAGCAGATGGGATCATTTGCTGAGGTTTTGATGTTTTTGTGTTCATTTTTCCTTCTTTCTTTTTTGGTTACAGTTATTTTGAAATTGAGCCATCCTCTATCTTCAAGTATGTTGAGTGCATTGTTCAACAGTAGTTTTTTTTCCTTTCTTTCTTTTCTGGATTATCTTGTAGGAAATACTGAGGGACACAGACTTAAGCTCCACTAGTCCTTCAGCTACCATTTTCACTTCTCTTTCCATGAGAAACGGGAGTTCAAATGCTCCCTGTAGGAAGTAGTCTTAAGAAGGCATTGCCAAAATTCTGCCCAGTCTATAGTTAATTCTATTCCTAAATCTTCATAGGAATTACAATCTAAGTAGGTTCAAGATCAATTTACTTTAAAATTCTCATTATTAGTAATTTTTTCATGTGTGCCTTAAAAATATTTACTCCCCAAAAAGTGAGGAAACAGATTGCTGAGTCTTTAGGAAGAAGACCTCCTACCTTCAATATGCCCAAAGTCCCAGTATACGTAATTCCAGACTCATGCCTGCCTAATGTCTTCCTTGTGTATAATACGCACATTCAGTGACAAAGAATGTAATTTCATCATGAAGTTCAAATTTAGAAGAGGCCTTAGTAGTTATCTGGTATGATGAGAAATTAAGAACCTAGGCAACTAAAACAACTTTAAAAATTTGTCATAGGTAATTGTCTGAGTCATTCCTAGAAGCCAGGTCTTCTGATTCTCAGTCCAGTGTTCTACGCATTATGCTTAATTGCCCAGTTTACATGAAAAAATATGTTTTGGCAGTATCGGGAACTACGTATCATTAAGAGTTTAGTTCTCTAGCCTGAACAGAAAGCTCAGATTCTATGTACTTCCCATAAGTTACTTTACTGCCAGTCAGAGCTTCCAAATAATACTGAGAACACTGATGATAGTGTTAAAAGCAAATAAAGTTGATCCTTCCGTCAGTCAGTAAATGTATGATTTCTAGCAAGTTTTATGAAATGTTAAAAATAATTATCAACCTACATTTCTGCCTTTACAGATCCAGGTCCTCACGGACCCCTGAACTAGATAAGTACTCATAAAGTAGTTGTTTATTTTGATCCCTTTTAACTAGGACACTCTTTGTATTTCTGATAGTACACATCAAATCATTGTATTATGCAGTAGAAGCTCAAGAACAACTGCTTAAGCTATAAACATGCTGACAGTAAGGAATTTGAATTTTGATGTATTCATAAACAACCTTCTTTTCTTTTACCATGCAACAACTGAGTAAGTTTATATATACGAAGGCAGGATAAAGGTTGGTCAAAATTGACTTTCACGATTTATCTAGCTCTCAAATATATGGGCCTCTTTTTACCACAATCTTCAAAGTCTGGGATCAAACAAACAGATTGGTTTTGCTAGAGACACATATTTGTCACCACTATCACCCAGGAGTATTACATACATTGGTGCACACTGCTTTGTTTTTGAAGGGAAGAAAATGAGATCCAGTCTTTATAAACTGATTTTCACATAAGTGACATTTTCTCATGTTGTCAGCATTTAATTTTCTACCAATGCACTCACACATTTTCATAAACCGTTAAATTCAAATGTGACACTAACCCTAAATGAAGCATGGCTGTTCTCTTAGAAGCTTTGATGCTGAAACAATGGCAAGTCATAAACACACTCACCACTGGCCCATTTCCATGGTGAAGTTTCTTATTGCAAACTCACCAACAACTGTTGACCTCTGGACCCAAAGACCATCAATTACCCAGCTTACAGAGGTGGAATATAGTGAACCAGCAGCATCATTTGGCTGTCACCAAGTTAACATCCTACCATAGGTTGAAAAGCAATTTGTCCAATATTTCAACTACCAGGGAGAATTCTTTATTAGCTTTTGGATAGGTTTGCCTTTCAATTGGATGATTTGAATAGCTTCTGCGGTAAGAAAGATGCTGCCCTCAGATAATGATTTTGCATTTCACCTCATCATTAATGCTTTGGACCTCAAGGGAAGTCACTGTGCCTTTGATGAAGGTCGAAGCATTTTATAACCTTAATAAAAGCTCATAGCCCCAGGAACAGCAAGTGTGAGCAAGTGTGGGGAGCTGATTAAATAAAAATATAACTAAATTGCCACTTCAGACTATGCCAGCTGAAGGATTCCAAATGCAAATCAACATTTAAAGAGTACAAGAGTGTAATGGCACCCCAAACTTTAATGCTATTCAAAACTACATACACACAGAAATTGGCATAATTCCAAAAAAAATGAAACGAAACTATCTTTTTTTCCTTTGGGGCAAAGCTTTTTTTCCCTGAAATTTTGTATTTAATTGCTAAATATTTTACATGAATGCTATGCAGAAATGGGCTAATAAAGATCTTGATAGATTTGAGTTCAAAACAATTCATAATCATGGTTATTAGTTATTAAAATTTTGTTACTGTAATTTTCTTTAGGTTGCTGTATTTTGAAATGTGAAATAAATACAAGAAATGAACACCAACGATTATGAGAACTACTTTATCATCTACATTTCCCAAAGGATAAGTGGCTCTATCCCGAATATTATTAATAAATTACAGCTTTCAATGGATTATATAAGGGTATTTTCTAGGGAAATCATCCCAGCTTACAAATTCTGTGAACTCCTTTTCAGTTTTCCTAGGTTTCTACTTCCTTCCTTCAGGCATAGTTTACTGGCTAGACTTATGCTCTCAGAAACTAAAAAAGGAAACAAGATCTGCTATGCTAGGCACTGGGATAGAATAATATTTTATCTGTTTTGACCTTCACAGAAATCTTTAAAGAAAGGCATTATTATTCCTATTCACAGACCATGGATCAGAAAGGTTAAATAATTTTGCAAGGTCATATTCCTGATAAGTATCAGAGCTGAGTTCTGCTGAATTCTTCTTAGCTTTCAAGTGCAATAAACCATACTGTCTACTGCAGCAATAAAACAGAACAGGCCAAGAAGGTGGAGAATGACCTACACTAGGACAGTGGTTGGCATGCTGGAAATGATCCTCAGACTGGTGAGACACTTGATTGGAAGGCTGATTCTCAAGGTAAGAAACAGAAAGCCTGGCATGACAAGTTCAATTAGGGGCAAGTAAGGCTCTGGTTTGAGTTAGCTGTACAAAGTGGAAAAATACTCAGCCTTGTAAAGAGGCAACTGCTAGAAGCCCACTAGGTTTCCCAAGAAATTATCCCATATGTTATAGGAAAGTTTCAGTTCTTCAACTTTATTTGTGTGTTTCCCTGTGAAGTCAAGCTATCTAAGGGCAGGCCAGATCTCTCTTTCATTTTCTCCCAATTATCCAGAAAATGTTGGTAAAATGTAGGTTCTGGATAAAGGAATGATAAACAAAGGTAATCAAAATTCAAGTGAGGCAGGGGACAAAATTCAGGGTTAGGGTTCAGACACTCACCCTAAACCCAAAGGCACTGTTTCTGGGCATAGGCAGCACCCAGGAATGGGAACATATTAGTATGCCCAAGAATTCTAGAATTTAAGAACAATACTTATTAACTCCTTGACTAAGTTGTGCCATGTCAATTTACTGACCTTTAGAACCAAAACTGCCCTTGGGCTGGCCCAACTTGGAATACAGCTTAGAAAGTCACTTGATTGACTGAAGTTTATTCAATATTCCCTTTGTCTTTGTACCTTGATATACCCACCATTAAACCAAACCTGATGCTGACCTTTCTGGGTCACTCATTCCAGCTCCTATAAGCACCATGTCTCAGCCCACATCATAAAATGTCTTTATCTTTTTATCTTAACATTTATTCATTCATTCCTTTGTTCTCAAATATTTATTACTGCCATACTATGTACTAGGCAATCAGGATAAAATAGTTGAACAGCTATCATGGAATATACCAATTGGCAAGGAAACAGGAAACTATGCAAGGACTTACAGCATGAAAAGTCTTTGATAAGGGAAGATATGGAATGATAGAAAGTCATATGCATGGTATCCCCAATTATTTTTCCTGCAGTCAGAGTGTCCACCTGGCATCAAGTTGTTAATCAAGTCTTATTATTATTAGATATAGAAAAGGGGTATTTTCGATGAGCTCCATCAACACAGGATGTGTTACATCTCAGCATCAGGAAAAGCCCTACTTCTTGGATCAGATTGTTTGCTTTCTTGGCTATTGTGAATCTTCAGCTGATCTGTATTCCCTCTTTGCTTTTAGCAGTGAGATGATTAAAGCTAGATGTGCGACCTCTGCCTGCAGTTATATGTGCTAATTTCATCCTTTCCTGATCTGTCTCTATTTATCTCTTTTCCTACACTCCTGATTTCATTCTCTTACCCTTTCTAAGTTGCTTTAATGAGTGGAATGATAATGGAAGAAGAATAAATAAGTACATCACCCCCAAAATATCCCTCTTACCAATTGATCATCTGGCAACTTTGCACATGGCTATTGCCTTGTATATATATTTTTTCTAGACAATTAGGCAGAGGGTAAAATTTCTTTGCTGCATTATATTGAATGATTTGGGCCATTCTAGAAGAGTAAGACTCCCCCCTTCCTAACTTTACAAATTAGGCGTTCTTAAAAAAAAATGTGTACAAAGTATTTTGAGGGCAGAGCACCCCTTTCTCTTCTTTGAAGAAATAATTTTTTGAAGCTGTAAATGATATAGCAAAAAACAGATAACCATAGGAATTTTATACTGAAAGATTAGCAAAAAAAAGGACTGTAATGTAAGTCATGGATGACTTTGGGGGAAGAGGAAGAATGTAATGGGGAAGTAAGATTATAAGGAATGATACTTTTGTCTCTGGCTTGTAGAACACAGGGAGATGAATGAGCAAGCTCAAGATTCCAAGTTAGAATTATGTTTAGTAAATATTTCCATGCATTTAAAGAAAGATTCTCCCTTTTTAATATAATGAAATGTATCTTTTGTTGTTTTTAAAAACAAACACACACACACAAAAAACACAAAAACAGGCATTTCCTCCTATGAGTCTACCTGAATTTCAATAGCTCTTACCAGGTTGTAAGAGCAATAAAGGCCAATTGTGTGTTATAAAGCAATAAAGGCCAATAAACCTTGGGTTTGAAAATGACACCTACTTATTCGGCCAGATGCAAGATAGCTCACACCTGTAATCATTTCTAGCACTCTGGAGGCTGAGGCAGGAGAATTGCTTAGCTCAGGTGTTTGAGACCAGCCTGAGCAAGACCAAGACCTCATCTCTATTAAAAATGGAAAAAATTAGCTGGGCGTGGTGGTGCACTCCTGTAGTCCCAGCTACTTGGGAATGGGAGGCTGAGGCAGGAGGATCACTTCAGCCCAGGTGTTTGAGGCTGACACCAAAGCACTGTAGCCCAGGCAACAGAGTGAGACTGTTTCAAAAAGAAAAAGCCTAATTATTAGAAGAAATGGTCAGGCTCTAAAGTTTATGCCTAGTAATTTGAACCTTTTTTAAAATGTGGAAAAAAGGAAAAGTCATGAGATTTTAATTTTCTTCCTATATTGCATGCATTTTGGTATAAACAAGCTGTGGCTATAATTCTTCATTAATCTTCAAATTAAATTGGTCTTTATTAGAAGTTTTATGAGGACTTTAAAAAATAGTCATTGTTGTTAATAGTAAATCCTATTTACAAAAATAGAAAAGTAGGCAAAGGTCATGAAGAAACAACTCACATATACAAATAAAAAGCCCCCCACAAAATCCATTAAATAAATGAGAAAATGTTTAACTTTATAAATAATGCAAGCAAAAACAATGTCATCTTTTTCATTTATCAAATTGGAAAAGATCTTTTTAAAAGATCATATCCAAGTTGACAAGGAATCTTTTATGAAATAGATGGGCCTTCCCATACATTGAATGGATGATGAATTGGTATTTTTAGGAAAGTTTGGTAATATGTGCCAAAATCGCTAAAAGTGCTGATACATGTTGAAACAGATATTTCACATCTGGGAATTTTCTCTGAGAAAATAAGCAGTAAATAATAGATTGATATAGTATCAAAATGTTAATGGCAATAATAAAATATAAACATGTAAATATCCAATAATAAGAAATATTTTAATAAATTGTTAAAGTGTGTTATGTGGCAATTTACTATAGTTTGCAAATGAATAGGCTACCACAAAGGTGGAAAAATTAGAACACAAACTGTATATATGAAAGGGTGACAACTTTAGAAAGTAAAATAATAAATAAATAACCTATACACGCAATATAGGATAAAAAAGCTAAATGAAAATTCACCAAAATATTAGCTATGATTTATTTAATAATATTAGGGTGACATTTTATAAATTTTCATACACACATTTTTCTCTAAACTATTAGATTGTAAGCCAGAGAGCGAAAGAGAGAGAGAGACATGGGTTTTAAAAACTTTGCGTTCTATGCACAGTGGGTGCCTAGTAGCAGATGTTTAAATGAAAGCAAATATATAAACAGGCAAATATAGTCATTAAAGATCTGAAAAGCCCAGCCTTGCAGAAAAAGCCAGAGACTAACAATTCTGAAGATAACATATGAGTGACCAAGGGAAGCAGCATGAATACTTTCGCTTATGAAAGAACCATGAGATATTGCATAATTAATGCAAAACTGTGAAAATGCCTGCTTTCATGACCTGACATGAAAGATCTACACACATAAAATCTCCTCAGACTTCAATTTGTCTACTTTGTTGAAAGACTGAGTCAGTATCTGCTGGGAAACCACCTTACTTTTCAAAGTCTGTACACCCTGGTGAGTCAACACTTCACCCAATCAACTGAAAATTTCCTCTAGGACATATGCTTATGTCATTTATATATTTTAGTGACACTATTTTCTATATGGCTATAGATAACATATCACCGAATATTTTCACTTTTCACATTTCATGCATTCCTTTCGCTATACTTTTGTTCATTTGCTTATTCCTTTTAAGATAAATCCTTATTTTCTCCTCTGTTCATGCAAGTGTAATATCTTCTCCAAGGCCCAAGATCTTTCATCTTCCATGAAAACTTCCTTGACTTAACAGTTCTTAATGTATCTTTCCCCAAATCATTATAACCTCTAAAAAGTTTAACAATTGATCACAAAATATTTTTTTTCCGTAGCTTTCCAACTACTTTGAGGATACTGGAAGGTAGGAATTTTGAGGTACAATTGTCCTGTTTTTTCATCCCAGTGCCTAACGCAATGGTGATCACACTCAATAAAGGCTAATTGAATGATTTTCAAACATGTTAGAAGTAGTTCAATGTTCCCCCAGCAGGTTTTTATCAAAACAGTTCAGTGCATTGGATACTATGAGGTTTTTAAAAAGAATACTCCAAGGAACGTAAAAGAATTTGGACCAGATGGGTGTTCATTTCAATATGGCAGGGGAACATTTCCAATGCTGAACAACTGATTCTTTCCACCTCCTCCTGTGTAGACTCTGGCTTGTCACACCTTAATTATTTAACAGCCCCCTGCCTGGCATGAAACCAGAAGAGATTGGCTCATTAATGTTCCATTCCAGCACACATTCTTTCCAACAGCCTTTAAGAGACTCATGAATATTTCATTGTCTCCATCAATGCCAAGAAGATGGCACCATTATATAGGAAACCAAATGCCACTTGCTACGTTTGCTTCCCTGAGATACTTACACCCAAACAGGGTGCGTTCCCTCAACGATCATTTCTGCGAGTCCACACATTTTAACAGGTGACATAGATGCAAAAGAGAATCTGAAACAGGGCAACCGATGAAACAGAGCATGGTGGGGTGGGGGGCTTTTCTCTTTAAAGGCAGGTGCCTGCTTCAGACTGGGCATATAAACTCAATCAAAACTCAAGAGAAATTAATAAAGTTTAATCTAACCTAATTCCTCAGTGGCAATTTAGGAAAGTTAAAAAAAATTTCAGGGAGGTAAATCTGACCATAGAAGATGCTTCAATTGACCATTTTTCCTTTTTGTTCTTTTTTTCTTTTTAAAAATAATACTAAATACCAAGAAAACTCTAAGGAGTTTGAATCTTTAATGTAATGTTTCCCACCCTCTCCTTTCACACTCTTCCCTATATGCTCAAGAGCCATATGATTGGGGACATAAGGAAGGACTGCTTTACTCAAATATATCCAAGCTGTGAGCCAATTTTGAAAATAGAATCTAAAAAACAAGAAAGAAAAGAAAAGTGTACCACATGTCAAAGTACCACGGGTCCACAATGGCTAGTGAATTATAATATATAAAACATAGGACATAATAAGGATAAACCTCGAATCACTGAATATAGTATATTTTCTAAATATTTATTCCATTGAAAATGTACATTTCACACATTAGGATTCCTGCAAAAAGCACAGGTATTATTTTCCTATTTTATACGTGAGAAAACTGACATATGGAAAAGTTCAATGATTCCTCTCAAAAAAATATATAGCCATCTGATGGTGGATCTAATTGTAAAACACACAACTTTTAATTAGTCCAGATCTCTTTAATTGAAACCAGAGGCTGTATTTCTAAGAGACATTCGTCTCCTGGAAACTTAATGCTAATATTCTCTAGGAAAGATTAACTCTCCAATTAAAGCATGGTTTCAAAGTATTTGGAAGTTGTGTACAAGACTTAGTTCAAAATTGGCTTGAAAAACTCTGAAATATCTCCAGCTGACAACTAATTATCTTTTTTTCATAATTTTAAAATAATTTTTGAAAATATCTGATTACTAAGAATATACCATTTAGAGTACAGTATTGGGCACAAGCTCAGTAGCTCAGTATCACTCATTTGAATTTCTCATTAGACCTTGTTCTTTTCTGTTTATTTCCAAAGGCATATTTTTTTCTATCTTCATGAGAAGGACAGGTCATTAACTGCAATTTGACAACAGAACAGACAATTAAAATGCAGATTGACTATTGCTAAGACAGTAACAGTAGAGATACCATATTATAACTTCAGCTAGTAGCATGAGCTGCCATCTTTTATAAACTAAAACCATTCTTGAGACGATCTCTAAATATTAAAATTTCCTGCAGTTTGAAGTTGTTTTGTCTTCCTGATATACTGCGGCCAGAACAACCAGAGAAGCTTTATAGTTATAGACAACAATCAACATCAACTGATTTCCGAGGCACAGAGAGTATCCCTACCCTACTTACTAGTTCCCACCTACCCATTGAACAAGGTTATTAATAAGAGCCATGGTGCTTCTATGATTCAGCAAATGCAGTGTGGCTCCCTGAGACTCACGTCCCTGAGATTGGACACAGAGCCAAGACTTAAGTACTACCCCTGTAAAGTGAAAAAGGTTTCAAATAACCTGAATAGGCTTCTCAGATGGAAGTAGTCTTCAAATCTTCACTATCTATAAGCCATCTATCAAATAAATGTTTGTTGGAAATGTGTTAAACAGTCATTTCTATTTAGGTGAAATAATTATCTTTCATTTCAAACATATCAAAATTCAGAGAAACCAGGGAAAAGGAGGCAAACACAAAACCTGGCAAAGTTGTATGCAGCCAAATACTTGAGACATAAATGTCACAAATGCATTTATTCAGCTTATATAGTGCAAAATTCTTGGACTGGGAAGAAGAGAAATTGAATTCTAATCTCAGTCTGTCGCTATGTAGAAATAAATGTATAATATCTTCGTAGCCTACCTGCCTGGGCTGTATCAGGATTAGATGCCTAATGTGAAAGTTAAACATGATAAAAGTGAAGGTGCTCTTATCAATAGTTTATTAGCATTAATAGTTTATTATTAGTATTGATAGTTTATTAGCATTAATATGATTAATAGATGAAACAAAAAATTAAAAAGGTAATGGAAAAATACAATTATAAGAATATATAAGTATTTTATAACAATATTACTATGCAGTTTTATATTCTGATACTGTAGGAATTGCTAGTGGCCTAGAAACTAATAATATTAAAAATATTTACAGAAGAATATTCTAAACATTCCCTCCATTCCATTACAATTCTTAAAATTATTTTTTTTCTTTTCTAATTTCTGTCTTATTCCTATTTCTGAAATGTAATACCATGAGTTTTCCTGAGAATCTCATTTCCCATCAAGCAATCTCAATGTCTATTGTGGTTAAGTTTCCATAAAATATTTATTGTGCTCTTATTGTGTGTTCAATGTCCATTTAGCCCTGGGGAACACACAGAGGTAGAAGAGACTCCCTGAAGCGAAGAAGTTTACAATCTAACTTCACAGGCCTGTAGGAGAAAGTGTAGAAATTGTTCTAGGATTAAAAATGGAGTTAGAGTTAGAATGTGTGTAAGACAGGATTCCCTATTATCACCTACTGAGATGAGGAGCTGTCTGTGGATCATTCACCCGTTTCTTATCCTTTCGTGTATTAAAACCCTGCCTTCACTCTAGACATTCCTCTAGTTACAGTATTACCTTGTTCTTCACCCTTATCTGAGCTCCTTGAAAACCGTTCACACACTTTCTCTTCTTTACTTTCCACTTAGGCTCCAGCCCTCTAAAATCTGGAGCCACCTCACTGCTTCTATAAAACTGTTGGTTTTGAAGATCATCAGTAATAGCTTCACTCAACCCAACGGGTAATTTCCAACTCTTATCGTTTTTGACATCTCTGCACAATTTTGCATAGTGGATAGCTTCCTCTTAGAAGCACCTGCTTCTCATATTTTTGGTGGCAAGATAGGCTCCTGGGTTTCATTCTATATCCATGACCAGCTCTTAGTAGCTTCCTTTGACCATCCTTCTCCAGCTGTCTGTAAATGACAGAGTTCCTTGGGGGGTCAAACCCATGACTTCCTTCTCCTGCTCACTGCACACCCAATTCCTGGGTGATGTTGTCCGCTCCTGCAATTTCAAATATACCTAGTACATGCTGGATGCTGGACATCCAGAAGGCATTACAGATTAAAAATGTTTTAATCCGAAAGCATCATTTTCTCTCTTAAACCTATGGATCGAGAAACCTGGATGATGCTGTGATATCAGATAAATTCTGACACCTGTGGCTTAGCACACGGAAATATTTTGCTCATGTGCATCACAGCCAGTGAACATTGTTTAGCCACCCGAGGGGGCTCTTCTTTTAGGACTGTTCTCCCTGTCTTAGCTTCATCTATCTTGTGGTCTTTAATTTTTACTTACATTGGCAACTTAATCAGGCCACACTCCATTGGCCAGTACTCAGTCACATGGTCCCAGTAGAATACAATGGGGAGGGGAAAATGTAATTTTTCTGCCTGTCCAAAAGTCTCCTCCCATTTCACATACTTGGGTGCTCTATGGACTTTAAAAACCTACCTTCTTCTCCTGGAAAGTAGGAATACTAAAGATAATTTATGTTGCAAACAGTCAGGTGGATTTTCATTTAACGTTAGCCTTATGGTTTCTTAGAAAACATTTTCTTCTCAAAAATCAATTTGCTTCATGGGGAGGGGTCGGTAAACTCACAACTAAAGGACATGGTGAGCATTGTAGAGGGGAAGGGCATGCCTCTAACCCTCGCTAGGGAGAAGCAAAGATATAAAGTGTAACCAAAATGTTTGTACCCTCATAATACACTGAAATTAAAAAAAAAATCAATTTGCTTCCAGTCTTCTCCTTGTACCAATAATCATAACAAAAGATTTTTCTTAAACATAGTTCTCAGGTTTGTTTCATGTGTTTGCTTTCTTTGCTACATACATGCCTTTCTCTCAGCTCAATGATGATCACCTTGAAGGTATCAGCCTTGAGGGAGGAACCCACATCTTTCATCTGACCTTTGTCCTGAGTCCGTGAATATTCAATTGCGAAATGTGACTGAACCTTTGCTGTTAATACGTTTTGAAATCTTAGGTATTACTACTTGGGGGTCCAGAAGAAGTCAATTTCCCCAACCCTGCAGGCCCCCCAATTACTGGCTTCTCTCTGTTCTCTCTCTGCTTAAAACGTGACCAAGTGTTCCCCGAGGTCTCCTCTGCATCTCACCAACTTGTCCCAGGCAGCCACTAACCACAAACATGCACAACTGACTGTCCTACCTAAAGCTGTCTGTTCACTTGTGGTGCACGGTCTGTTTCTCAAGCTATTGCAGAGAACAGGCTTTTTCCAAACTTTTTGCCACCGCATAAAATGTATAGGCCTTTTCCCCCAGTCTCTGATACAGATTTCTCCCTGTTTGCTGCCTCATAACTAATACTTGCCACATGCTTTAAGCTTTTTTTTTTTTTTTTAATGATAGCATCTCACTTTTGTATTCTTCAGGATAATAATATCTACTATTGAAAAATAGTGGCATAAAATAATTTATATATATCTCTCTTTCTCTGTCCTCCCCCAGTGCAAACGAAATCAAAAGGCTCCGAGATGGTGTGATGAAATGAGAGAGGGAACCCAAATCCTTGTGTAAATTCGAGGTAAACTGTCTTTTCTTCATCAAACTATGAAGTGAACAATACAAAATCTTTAATTTTGTTAAGCCACTGAGTTTTGGGGTTGTTTTTTATAGCATCTAGCATTAACACATTAACTGTCACGTGAGTTGTATTTAACTCACGCTAGTTTTGAGCCCGGGGCCTTGTGAAGCATATGTAACTCACACATCTCTTCACCTTGGGAGCCGCAGAACTATTTTTCAAGTCGCATATAACTCACACACAGAAAACAATAAAAAAACCAAATTTTTCATTAAATTAGAAAGGATTGTTTTATTTTTAAAGTTTTTATTCTATTTTCAAAATAAAACACCGTGGCCCCAAGGAAAAAAATTTTTTTCTAGTGTGGCAGTGAATGTGTTAATTAATTACCCTGACTAATGAATAATTTCTGTTAAAATCCTGCATATTTCAATAAACAATGCCACTATAAACCTAGTTACCTAAATGAAAAACCTGAGCATCAATTTTGGCTTTTACTCTTTTTTATTCCCTTCATTCAATCTCTCACAAAGATTTTCTGATTCTACCTTCATGTGTAGTATCCCTGAAATGTGTGCGTTTCTTTGCACTACTAGTAGACAATCTTATCTCAGGCTAACAGTACTCTTTTCCAAATTACAGTCTCAAAGTGATTTATCCTCTACCCTAATTTCAGATTCCTAAAAATCCATTTTCCATGTTGCAGCTTGAGTGCTCTTTTAAGAGTCCATTCTGGTCAGATTATTTCCCTGCTTAATATCTTTCAATGATGTCTATTGCTTCAGCATGCAGTCTGAACTATTTAGGTCAGTGTAAAGACCTCACATGACCTGCCCCTTATTGTCCCCATCAGCCTCAGTTTACCACCTGCCCTTGAACTGTACCCAATTTTTTGAATCTGCTATATTCTCCCCTGCCTCTGGGCCTTTGCATATCCTTTCCCTCTGCATAAAGCTCTCTCCGTGACTCCATTGTTTCTGCTCTCTTCTTTTTCATTTTAACCTTTACTTCTTCCTGGATGACTTTCACAACTACCCACAATAGCTGCATTATGTATCTAATGATGCATCATCACAGAACATCCATCTCTTCTGTAACCAACACTTTCTTGACAGTCTTTCCCTAAATACTGCATCTCTTGTAGTCAAGAGCTAGATCTTAGTCGCAATTGTCTTCTGAATGCCTGGCATAGTGCCTGGTTCATAGTGTGCTCAATACGTATCAAATAAGTGAATGACTAACCTTCTGCTAAGGTTTAAATGTATATTCTGGAACTTAAACCTCAAGGTGACAGTATGAGAAGGTGGGACTTTGGCGAGATGGTTAGGTCATGAGACTCTACCCTTATGAATGAGATTAATGTCCTTATAAAAGGGCTGGAGGCAACCTTCCATGCCCTTTTGTCCTTTTGCCTTCTGCTATTTGAGGACACAGAAACTAGATGCCATCTTGGAAGCAGAAAAGGAGCCTTCACAGACATTGAATCTGCCAACACCTTGATCTTGGATTCCCCAGCCTCCAGAACTGCTAAAAATAAACTTGTTGCTTTTGAATTATGCAGTCTGTGGTATGTTGTTATAGCAGCAGGAATGGACTAAGATGCCCTCTTTTTATATAAACAATTACTTGTGGAGATATTTATATAAATACAGAGTAGAATCTTTAAAATCTCCTGGGTTCATAATCAGCCTTACCTGCTGTCTTAAACTCAAAATTCCCACATTTGTACCTCTTTGATATATAAAGTTTAGAAATAGACTTGGCTACCTGGGGTTAGTGGCCAAATGTCTATAGCAGGGAAGGAGCTGAAGATTTAATATAAGCATTCATATTCTTACATTTCCACTCCATGGGCTAATTATCTACTTAAGAAACTTTGACTTATTGTTACACACATTTATAAATAAAAGTACTTCTGCATTTTTCAAATTTAAGTGAGATTCTTAAGACTCATTTGCATACCTATAAGCATATGCACCAGATATATCCATATAAGCACAATTCCAATCAAAGCAAAAGTCTACATTTAAACTAACAATAAGGCTTTAAAATCAAAATCAACAAGTAAATCCCATTTAATCAGATTGAGGGTTTATCCTTTCAGGAATACAAATTTTATCCCGAACAATAACTGATGAAATTTTATGTGCATGTGGGAGGGGTTGTCCCAAATACTGTAAACAAACTCATCTAAATGAGCTCATCTAAAAATACTGAGTTCTATTTATTAAATGTATTTTTATTGGAAACAATTGATTTTTTTGTGTCAAAAAAAAACAACAGTGGGTCATTAAAGCACTTATTGTGACTGTGTAGTTTAACTGCCAAAATTACCCAAACAAATGGTATTTATTGCAGCAAAACACAAGCTTATTTTCTTTTCATTTACCCTCGAGTAAAAAGAAAGAAGATCTATTCCTAAATCCTCAAAAAATCCATACTTTAGGAAGACATGCTGATAACTGATTCATGAAACTTACCCTGCCTCAGTCCCATAGGCATGACATGCTCTTCAATCATATTTATGTTTGTTGTCTTATGGTTTCTTTCATATTTAATAATTTTACTCTAATTTTACAGTTATTGAAACTGTAACACAGCTGTGCTGTTCTGTATCTGGACATGCCTTGCATAACAGTATGTTTTTGCCACATGTCTTGGAATTTATTCTTTTGGTCTTTTGGGGGGTATGTGTAGCTCTTAAAGCATCCATGATTGGATCCAAATCTTCCAATCTTTTCAACTGAACAGATTCAAAAATCCAACTCCTTAAAAAAGAAATGTCAAATCTGAACATTACTGACAGCTTATTTCAGGGATTTGGGAAAGGGCTTCCCTTTTACTCTAAACATTTTCTTGCCCTGCTTGAAAATGGCTCAAATCCCTTCAATCAAAAACCAATCTTCTTTCTATTCCTATACATTAAGTTAAAAATGTAAATGTTCTTGAGGGAAGGAAACTAGTATTTTATAATGGATAGTATTTGAATAACTGCTAACAATTTCTAATAGTTTTTAAGAAGCCAGAGAAGAGGTATGAGGCCACTGGACATATGAAAAAAAAAAAAAAGAAGGAAGGAAGGAAGGAGCAGCCAGAAAAAAATAATCAGAACGAGGAGACCAGGATATCAAAGACAAACTTCACCAATTTCAAAATTTTGAAGCCAATAAATCAGGAGTCCATCTAGTCCTGACTCTAGCTGATTCATAGTCAGTAAAGGAAAAACTTTGGATCAAATGGTTTATTCTTTATTCCTCAAAATTCAATGCACATAGTCTGTCATTTTTGAAAGACCAGTTACCCTTTGGGCACTACCTATAAATTCAATCATAGCATATCAAAGTATCCTAAGTCATTCAGTAATGACTCAGAAAAATCAGAGTAGTTCTTTGACCTGGCTTTATAATTTGTTAATGCTTTTTAACCTTGCAAACTTTTAGTTCAATCTTTAAAAAAAAGATGCTTTGTTAATTTTATCTGCCTTCAGAATCAAAGAGGTCAGCAAGATAAAAAGCAAAGCCAGAAGAACAATTTTATTGAACACCAAACACATATTGCAGACTATGCACTTTACAATGCTTTAAATATTTGCAAAGACTCTACAAAGTAGGTATTATTAGCTCCAGTTTGAAGATAAATAGCCACAAAATAATACTGAGAAAATATAAGTAATCTATTAGCCCATGAGCCTGCAGATTTATGACTAGACCTCAGTTGTACATGACTCAAAGTCAAAAGCAGGTGACAGCAATCCCAGCTCCAAAGGAAGATCTGCATCCCACAGATCTGGTGCTGGGTAGGAAGGACAGAGAACAGAACAGAGCAAGAGCAGGAGGAATCTGAAAGCTAACCCTGATTTCCCAGACACACTACACACTGCAAACAGCAAGGGATGGACTGAGTCCCAAGGTAATGTAGAAAACTAGTGCAAAAAGAGACTCAAGAAATCAGTGACCTACACTGACAGCATTAACTAGAGCAAGGGTTGCATGGCCGCTTCTTACAGCTCGAATGTGGGCCAAGCAGGACAGAATAGCAGTGTGAACTTGTCTTAGATCTTATCCAATAAGGTATTCCAGAGGCCAGCAAGCCAGAACCCAGCATCATATCCCAGGTATTTCTGTCAGAATAGAAAGAATCACCCACATCAAAGGAACTGTGGTTAAATGTCTCCAATAATAACAGGGAGTCCCTAAAAATATAGAGTTGCCAGATTTAGCAAATAAAAATGCAGGATACCAGGTCAATTTGAATTTTAGATAAACAACAAATTATATTTTAGCATAAGAATGTCTCAAATATTGCATGAGACATAAGTATACTAAAAACATCTGCTGTTTATCTAAAATTTAAATTTTACTGGGCATCCTCTACTTTATCTGGAAACCCACATTAGATTCTGAAATTAGAAATTTCAGAAACACTGAAATTGAGTCCTAATTCTATAACCAAGACTTTAGGCCCTCTGTTATAAACCGTGCTAGGGATGGGTGAGCCAGTATTCACCCAAATGTGTCTGGAACAGGGAACAAACAAGATCTTAGCTCCTGGTGAGAGTGTTCAGGGAGTCCCTTTCTGGAAAGACTTAGTCTTTCAAAGAAGCACCTAGAGATGGAGTGGAAGGCAATAGAGAGAATATGAATATATCAAATCATAGTTCTCACCATTCTATAGTTTTCTTAGCAGACTAAGTTTTGAGGAACTAACCCTTCAGACTTTCTGGAATCATATTTGGTTCTGCCTGAGGTTATGATCAAGGATGGGTTTTGCACAGGTTAAGACAGAAGGCCCATCATAATGTCATTTGAGGGCAGGCCAACAGCCTCTTAGCACAACCTCTCCCTTTTTGGCCTTCAATAGGGCTTTACATTTCCATTACGAGGAACCGCAACCTTTCTCAAGAGTTCACTGTTAAAATATAAATTAATGTATAATGAGTAAAACTTGAATGATTCCCTAAACACTTCAGTATAAACTGATTTGGAACCACATTCATAAGGTCATGTTTCCAGGGAATGGAAAGTGTTAAGTTTGGGTTTGGGAAGAAGGATGAAAACATTTAGAGATTGGTGCCTTGCCCAAGAGGGAGCACTGTGATCAGAGAGCTGAATGACTCAGTAGCCAGATCAATGGAGTAAAGACCTCAAGAGAGGGGGTTGCTTGTTTCTAGAGGTGTTCTGAAGAATTCTAATGGAAGAAGAGAGATGGTAAACACAAACTATAGAATCTTCTATCTTTGTTGTATTTGCCTGTGTCTTTGCTCTTCAAAGTGTAAACTTCTTTCAATTCCTTTATGATCTGAAATAGCAAAAGACACACTGTCAAAACTAGAAAATTATTGATTTGTAATTGAAATATTAGATATCTGCTTTTTTCCCTCCCTTCCTTCCTTCCTTCCTTCCTTCCTTCCTTTCTTCCCCTTTCTTTCTTTTTTCTCTCTTTCTTCTGCTTTTTAAATGTAATCTTTTGACCATAGCCCACATCAGATTCTCAAGGGCAAAACCTATTAAAGTATAACCCGAGTACTATGGTAGGTCTTACTTTGCCACACAACTTCAATTCAAAGAAGATTCATCTTATCTTAAACACATTTTCAGAAAGAAAAAGAAAAATTCACACAGCATTTTAATTGAGTATAAATAGCCTGGACTATCCAATCTAGCTAGCATTTAGAGCATTTCATTAGATCAAACATTACATACAAGTCAGCAGACTAGCAGTGAAGAGATCACATGATCATAACTCCCAGGACGAGGGTGATTCCAAAATAGCTATAGTAGCATCCCAAGGACACCGTCTACCAAGGGAAACAATTAAGCCGGAATGGCATTCTATTCTGCTGCTGCTTGCAGATTGCAAATCACAGCAGTTTACTCTGCAATTTCCCATCTATCAGCACTAGTGCCTTGCATGTTCAACACTCTGTACTGTAGTTTCCTCACCTGTCAGGCAACTTTTCAACCATGCGCTGCAAAGAAAGAACTGGGTACTGCTGATTCATAAAAATGCAATACATTAAGGGATCTTTTGTGAACAGACAATTAACTACTTTTATTTTTATCTTCTTTCAAAAAGGTTCCTGATCTTTGAAAGACATGAGAGTATAATTAAAACTGCAATTAATAACTAAGTAATCAGGAACAGGAAGACTAAAAGAGACAAAACTGGGAAGAGCTATTACACTAAATCAGAATCCAACCAGATTCTAAATATAGTCTGCCATAGTCTAAATATAAAGGAACTGTCCTGCTAATCATGGCCACAATTCCACACATTTTTTCATTACAGAAAAAAAGCAGAATAATTTTAAGATATCTAATATTTATCATGTTCTGAAGGAGAAAAAGTGGTATGAACATCACATATATAAACATTAATGAAAATCAACCAAATGAGAAAGGCAAATGTTATTGATTAAGAGCTTGCTACAGCAAGGGAGTTAGCCATTATCACTTGTGTTTTGGCAGAGACTCAAAGACAGGTACAGGAGTAGGAGAGCTTTACAGTGGAAAAGGGGAAGGCTTCAGGTGTGCCCTGATGGAGGCTACTGGCATGAGGAAACTGTAGCTAGGCTAACTACAAGTGCCGCATCCTATATGACTGGCTAAGAGTACATATATGGCTCTCTCTGACTGGTCCTAAGTTGTAAGCAGGGACAAAAATTAGGGAAGCTGTTAGTTATTAATCAAGACCTGACCATTTGGGGCCAATTATTGTAGAACTTCCTGTTTAGCTTCCTGGATTGTTGCTAGACATAGCAATCTGGCTTCCTGCAAGTCTGATTTATAGCAGGTTGACTTTCTACATTGTTTATTGTAGATAAAGGGTGGTTTTTTTGGCAGATTTCTGCAGGCTATGGATCAGAGTTCTATTTTTATAAGTGGTCTGGCCATTGTTCCATTTGTATATAATAGCCTCTTCTATACATTAAAATCATCAAATAAGAATAAAATCTGTTAAGTTCTATAAAAATTTTAAAGAGATGATTTTACTATTTCATTAAGAAAAATGGAAATATATTAAAATGGCCTCAGAGCCTATAAATACCTAGTGGGAAATGGGCTGAACTTTTTAAGATACTCTGCAAACATTGCTCAAAAAATATAGAAGAAAATACCAAATCAGGACTCTATAATTATAGAAACAAAGATTGCCTTTTTCTCTGTAAAAATTTTCTTAAGAGTCTAATAGATAATGTAAACATTGTCTTTATAGAGATGTATTCATCTCTGTCATTTCCTCCTTTTCAAACAATTCCTGTTTGATGCTTATTTTGAATCTTCTCAAAGAGTATCAATCCTTACCTTCTGGTGGGCTTTTTTTCTTTTATTTTATTCTAGTATTTCTAATTTTATTTCCAATAACCAAAAACCATATAAAACCAAGACTACTTCCTTGTATGGCTATGAAATGACTCTGAATTTCAAAATAGGATTTCCCCAAAGAGTTTACCTACTGCCAATATTAACAGAAGTGTGATGTTCAATCCCAAGGTGACCACATAGAGAGGGATCCCTCTCACCATTCATTTAGTCTCTGAACAACATAGAGTGAGCACATGCCATGTACAAGATACTGAACCAGCTATAGGGGTTGCAGAAAAAAAAATGGTGTAGATCCTGCCTCAAAGAACTTATAGTATAGTGGAGGGAGATGGACTTTATAATCAAATAGGAGTAAGTAATAATTAAAGTCATTATTCTGTAATGTCAATCCACAAGTGTTTGCAAGAATCCATGAAACGTAAAAATCATCAGAAGAATGACCAGAGAAGAGGGTGCTGCTGTTCTCTGGGGGAAGGGGATGATGGAACCTCAACAAAAGCTGTGTAGAACAGGTGATTTTTCAACTTATGTCTTAAAATCTGAGTAGTTTTTGTCAATTGGATAAGTTCAAGAAAGGCATTTAAGACAAGGGAACAGAATAAGCAAAGGCATGGAGTCATGAAGTAGCTTAATTTCTTTGAAAATATAATGACCAAAAATAAGGTACATGTCGAGGAGGAATAGGCTAAAAATGAGAAGGGTAAGCAAGGATCAGATTATAGAATGCAAGCATGCCCTACTAAGGATTTTATACTTTATCTGGTAAGCAGTGGGAAGCTTTAGAGAATTTTAAGGAGGGTTACATTTTTACAAAATAATTTTTAGAGCGATAATACACCATTGTTGGATATACATATTCTTACATATTTTGAAAACAATTTTGCTTCTTCGTAGCTCTTGTAGTCACTCAGGTGAGAACTCTGGCATTCTAATAAGAACATTTGCTAAGAAACTTCGGAAGCGGAACCAATTTGTATAGCAAACATGAGATATCTAACATCTAAAAGGACAAAAATGATCCAGAACAGGAGAAACTGAGTCCTAAGGTAACGGAGAAAACTAGTGCAAAAAGAGACTCTAGAAATCATGTACTCCAACCTCTTCTTTTATATGGATAGGATATAAAGTTAGGAATTTTGTTGAAAGCACCAAGATACAACAGATAAGATGCACCAAAGTGAGCTGCCAAAATACAACTCAAATTTTCAAAAAAAAAAAAAAAAAAAAACGTCAAAAAAGTGCAGAGAATAAGAGCATTTGGTCACTGGAGATTGAGAGAGTTTGGAGAATCTGTAGAAGGAGGTGTTTCTCTGCTGTGAATCCCTCCCCAGCGGGGTAGAGGTAAGGAGCATGTGCCTCTTTCCTCAGGCCGGTGGAGTGGAACTTCAGTGTGACTCCTCTGAGTGTGTAACGTGTCACCTACAACTAAAGAAGTGCAGTGAACTGCTGTCTGACTGCAGACTGGAAATACTGAAGAGGAGAGACGGATGCCTCGCAGCCCAAATAGTGTGAACAAAAGTGAGGTAGCTAAATCAGTGACCTACACTCCCAGCATTAACTAGGGCAAGTTTGCATGGCCACTTCTTACAGTTTGAATGTGGGCCAAGCATGACAGAATGGCGGTGTGAACTTGTCTTAGATTTTATCCAATAAGGTACCACGGAGGCCAGCAAGATAGATCCCAGCATCATATCCAAGGTATTTCTGTCTGAATAGAAAGAATCACCCACATCAAAGGAGCTGTAGTTAAATGTCTCCAATAATAACGGGGAGTCCCTAAAAATATAGAGTTGCCAGATTTAGCAAATAAAAATACAGGATACCAGATCAATTTGAATTTTAGATAAACAACAAATTATATTTTAGCATAAGAATGTCTCAAATATTGCATGAGACATAAGTATACTAAAAACATCTGCTGTTTATCTGAAATTCAAATTTTACCGGGCATTCTCTACTTTATCTGGAAACCCACATTAGCATTGGACATTGGCCAGACTTGGAGAGCATGAAACCAACATGTAACTATACCACCAGAGTAAAAACTTTTCTTCCTCTGTTACCATTCCTCCTTCACTGCAATTCAACCCTGGAGGACTCATAAATTGCAAGTTTATAAGGACCAAAGGAAGAAACAAGAACCTGCCACATCTCTATCACCAACTGCAGCAACCTTCAGCTGGGTAAGTAGGTAAAATAGCTATAACTATGAATAAATCTGACTATTCCACGGAATTGACCATTCTGGGTGTTGAAATGTCTGTTTTGTGACTCAAATTGACTGTAGGATGTTGAATAAATTAAGAGATCAGAAAAGTTATGGATCTGCCTGAGTTTTCCTCCAGAGTAAGGAGAAAAGCAGCTTCCTACCTCCTAAGCAAAGTAACTGGGACAATGAGAGAAAATAAATTTGTGCACTAATTGCATTCACGAACCTTGCTTGTTCGGTACACCAGTTACGTACAAATTAGCAAACAGAGGCCTAAAGAAATCTGACTCTGACAGCAGCCTGCTGGAGACGGACGAAGGTGAGGAAGAACTCACATCTTCCACATATGCTTGCAACTCTTCGCATGGTAACTCTGGACCAACCTCTCCCTCCCACATGTTCCTCTTTTTTGAAATCTTTCTGAAGACACTTTCATGAAAACTCCAAATAAATTTATTTATCTAAGCTGCATGACCTGAGAATATAAAATCATCTATTGCTTGTCTTTAACCTCAGCTTTGTCTAGGTGTGTTTACCAAAAGGAAGAGAAACCCACTGCCCATGGGTG
This sequence comes from Lepilemur ruficaudatus, assembly GCA_963574885.1. Taxonomy (NCBI): domain Eukaryota; kingdom Metazoa; phylum Chordata; class Mammalia; order Primates; family Lepilemuridae; genus Lepilemur; species Lepilemur ruficaudatus. The sequence continues at coordinate 31,110 of CAUYRT010074766.1, forward strand.
TAAAAAGAAAAACAGCACAAGAGACTAGTTTATTCTCCTGTGTTCTCAGGAGAATAGGATAGGTTATTTTCAAAGTTGTGACCCCCCTTTGTAGGTATGAGCCAATGCACATCAGACTTCAAACTATAGGGAAGATGTAGCAAATTGGGGAGAGTGACAGCGAAGAAGAGTGGGAGAAGAAAAGGAGAAGTTACAACAAGTGTATGAATCGTATATTAGTTTCCCGTAGCTGCTGTAACAAATCACTATAAACTTAGTGGCTTAGAACAACAAAATATTATTATCTTACAGTTCTGAAGATCATAAGTCCAAAACGGGCATCATACAGCCAAAATCAATGTGCCAGCAGTATGCGCTCCTCTGGAGTCTCTAGGGAAAAATTGTCACCTTGCCTTTTCTAGATTTTAGGGACTATGTGCATTTCTTGGCTATGGCCCCTCCTTCCATCTCAAAAGCCAGCAAACTGCATCACTCCTACCTCTGCTTTCATTGCAACTCCTTTACTGACGCTAACTCCCTGCTCCGTCTTTCACTTATAAGGACTCGTGTGATTACATGGGACTCACACAGATAATCCAGGATAATCTTCTCATCTCAAGATCCTTAACTCAATTGCTGCTGCAAAGTTCCTTTTGCCATAGGAGGTAACATAGTCACATGCTGTCGGAATTTAGGAAGCAGACATTTTGTAGGATTATTATTCTACCAACCACAGATATATTCTCTCACCTGTCCTTTTGGGAAAATTCTGAATTACGAAATGAGAAGTAAGAATGGCTGAACTGGCTTGGGTTTCTCGCTTCACTCATTCCCCTTTCTAGTACAAAGGAGCCATCCATAAGCACCATTTTGTTAACCCAAGAATTCCTAAACTTTGTGATTAGTTTCTGCCATCATGGAAACTTGGCATCTATTTAACATTCCCCTATTAGTAGCACTGTATATAATTCCTCAATCTTGCTGCTTTGTCCTTCCTATGACTACACCTCCCTGCTCCTTCTGGGGGCTATTGTTCATCCCCCACTCCAACTGTGTTGTTTTGCTAGAGATTCCAGTCCAAATTCTCCCACCACAAATGTGGATCCCTAACGCCAAGATTAGAGAAACAAAGTCCTTTTGGAGATCCATATGTTGCTGCTGAAGCATGGACGTGTAAAGCAGTTCCTAACCATTGACACGGAAAGGTGGGATGAAATGTAACAGAAACAAACAGAAGAAATCTGTTTGCAGCA